>CM022551.1:9723961-9917992 GCA_012273795.1 Dendrolimus punctatus | reverse complement strand
GTCAAGCGGCTGTGGTATTACGATACGAGCAAACATGATGATTACACAGATACATTCGATAAGCTAAATAGAGACCGACTTTGCGCGTGTTATCGAATCGTTGCATCACGTTTGTACTTGTTGGTCCCGTTATATTTGTACCCGCGTTATACGTGTTTGTATAGTTCTAATAATTCTATAGTAATTCCAACGGCATTTTAATTCGAGTCCCGTAACTCGTAACAGAAGGATATAATCGCAAGGACAACAAAAATCACTATACGACACGGATGCTACAGTCACTAAGCCCGTTGTGGACGGGCACGATCCGCTACTAGTGGACATGTAGACGATATCGTATTTCTTACCGTGCCTGATACGTACATAGCACGGTCATGGTATGATCCGGTGTAGTGGACAGGTACCTTAAGAGTAAATAGTTTTATTTTCTGACAGTATCAAATGACGCTATATTCAATTATTTAATTGACTTTTGACTCGAGCAGATCACATCGTCGAGGCGCCGCCCACGTCAAACGGCCAGTGAGTGATATTCATGCAAAAACGTTAGTTACTGGGTGCACACGACCGTGTTATTTCAGTAAATTGTTATTTTGCTGATGCATTTAACCATCAATAAATCAAACAATATTTATTATTTGCTTTGTTGTTATCACTTTGGTGGTTTATTGGCTTACCACGCAAACGCTCTCTATAATTCTTTTTCACCTTCTAATTATTTGAGGTCAGCACAATAATATGTATTTTCCTGCCATACTTCTCTTTTCTGACATACGTTCTCTGACACACCACAAATTCTTCTGTCATCCTTCACACAGTCCATTCATCTCTTTTTTGGTCTACATTTTGACTCGTCAATCATCTAGTATGACATTATTTTGTCATTGTCCATAGCGGCTTAGTCTTCTTCCTCTCGATTTTTCAGTCACGTGTGCAACTTTCAAAGATCCCCTTATGTACTCATTTCTCACCTTATCCATTCTTGTAGCACGACATATCCATCTCAACATTCTCATCTCAGCTGAGTGGAAGCGTTTGTGGTCTATCACTTAGTGGTCCAACATTCAGACCCGTATAACATGACCGGTCGTATGATAAATTCACATGTCTGATCTTTTAGTTTCAGTGGCATTAGCTTGTCGCATGTCATACCGGTTAGCTGTCTCCACTTCAGCCATGCTACATTTATTCTTCATCCTTCTGTATATCACAATTACTCTGCAGTAGTGAACCAAGGTACCTGAATTCACGGTATAAAATAAGCATAAATAATTTTGCAATGGCATACCTATCCCTGAAGTTCTTTAGCATTTTAGTGATGTGGGATAAAGGTTTCTGAAAATCTAGCTTTTGCTAGGTTTTAAAAATGCATATCTGATTTGTTTGATAAAGTATTGGGGCGAGCGATGGTGGAACGATCTAGTTGGTTTAAGGAGTTCTTGAAAAACGTAAAAGACTCCAGAAGAAAAAGCCAATGACAGATACATTTTAGAAAGGGATAGATGATAACAAAAGAATCAATAAATGAAGATTGAAATTCAATAATAGAATGTTCAGGAAGGAAAAGACAGAGATAGATATAGATGTTTAGAAAGGGACAGGCAGTATATGAAAGAATAACGAAAAGAAGATCGAAATTATGGGTTCCAGAAGAGTTAAGTAGAAGACAGTGACGAGTTTAATGAGCAGTTCAGTGAAGGAGGAGTTTAGCGTAGTTAAGAGGAGATTTAGAAGTGAACTCGCGGTAAATTCGGAGGCGAGCACTGCAGTAGCAGGAGGTGGTCTACGCAATATCGGCGACGGTATTGTGAGCAAGACACCTTATCGTCGGGATAGTGCGTTGTTAGTTGTGCGTGTAGGGGCGACCCTGCGGAGAAGAATCACGTACGGCTGTGTAAGTCAATAAAAGCATTTAGTTAAAATAACCGCTGTTTCCTTCCGTACCAAGTATATTGTATGAAAAAAGAAACTTACGGCAACAAAATAATAAGCTGATTCTTAAACAGACGCATAGCACCAGGATCAAGGCAACCATCCCCGGGTATATCATGTACGCAGTCATAGCAGCCGATTCCATCTTTCAAAACAAAACTTCAGTCACATAATTTATAACTTGGTTTATTTAGAAATCCCTTGATTGTATTTTCTTTATAATTAAGTCAAATAAGTCATTAATCTTAAGAACTGTAAGTTTTGAACTAAGTTAAAAAATAGTAGTAACTAAAACGCATGTTATGAGTTAATTTGCTCTGTAACTGTACTGCACTAGTAACTAGTAATATTTTAGTTAAAAGGGCAAATATTATAAACCTGAGTGGTGATAGTGGTTATCTTATCACGTGATATCGGGAATAAGGGAGTAATAAAAGTGCTTTGTGACGTCAATGTTGTGATATTGGATGTTGTTTGCGATGGTCTGGTGGGTTTCATAACCAGGGTGCCCTGTATCACACTATAATATTTGGGGGACTTACGTGAGGCCATGGAAACACGTAGAAGCTCTATGACCTTAATGTTAATGTGGGAACTTAATATTATTCAGGCGGCGGCAGGTTTGTTGCAATGTTCGGTTAACATGGAAAAATAGGCCGACGGTGACTCGCCACTCCCTGTATGGGCCCTTTATAATGCCATAGAAGACAGCGGCAACATAGGTGTTAGTGGCTAAGAGGTGTCGAGAGGTGGGCTGCAGGTTCACCGAAGCTACTTCTGACGTGATGCCAATTATCACTTCCACCTCTAGAGCTTAAATATCTGAACAGACATACAAGAATAGTATTTTATTCGTATTTCCATAAAAAAGCCATGTGCCAAAGCACATGTCCGCAGCACTATCTTTCCCCGATATACGTCGCAACGCGCCCCTGGTGTTGCAAATGTTGATTAGAATCTTCATAGGTCTTTTGATATTTTCACTACTTTACACTAGATGGCGCAGCTTAACATGTTTTACATGAATAATATCGTAAGACTCGTAGTTTGACTACTAAACACTAGATGGCGTGAGATGATATTATTTTACATTTTTATATTAAAATCGACACTTGATTATTTATATTTAAGCCTAATATAACAGGCAAGAGTATAAGATTAAGTTGAAATTGCACTCTTTGTTATTGACATCAGATTATAAAATAAGAAACAACTCATCAAAAGTAGAAAATAAATAAACAAATCGAATAAGTTCGTAAGATTCGTAGCTTGACTACTGAACATTAGGTGGCGGAAGGTGAAATTGTTTTACATTTTTATATTATACTCAATAGTTGATTATTTATTTATATTATATACAGTATTAGATTTATTAAATTGCACTGAAGTGCTAGTGACTCTAGATTATATATGAGAAACGACAGCTAATCGAAAGTAAAATTGGAGCTATAGAAATAACAAAAAATATATAGACAAATGAAAAATACTACGTTTTTATTGCAAGAGTTTAGCAGACAAGCAGACGGCACACTTGATGGAAAGCGGTTACCATCGCCCATGGACATTTGCAACACCAAAGGTGCGACAAATGCGCTGCTGCTCTCTTAAGGGAGACTGGAACCTGGTCACTAATGACGGAACACAACTCAAGGTTGTTATGGCTTTATATGTATATATGTTATACTTTAGATCAGGCGTGGTAGCCATCCAATCACAACGCAGGAATTCGTATTCTTTGTCCGTTCCTGCACGGAAAAAGCTCCAGGCAGAAGCTAGTAAATAATAAATAAATATAAAAACTTACTTCGTCTGTAAACATTTTGAATTAAAACCATCACAAAGCCTACTGTTGGAAGACTTGCAAACACAATATACCACTGCATAATCGGCATTTTATTAAAAAACAAATTACGAGTAATAAACACTTGAACCACCAAAGTGAAGTCACTTATGAGTTATTGATTTATTGGAATATACCTTTGAATATTTTTATCATAGTATCTTATTGTAAACATGATAACGGGTGTCTATAAACCTAATAAGATTTCAATTAACGTGAAACAAAAGAAGAAAATCGGTCACATGTGACGCACTTCTGTTAGATTTGAGCTAAGAAAGGATTAAAGGATAAAGAATGAGATTAGTATTATGCTATGATATCCAACTATTCAATGAGAAGCTTCAGAGTCTAAATCATCGATGTAAAGCCGCTATTTTCTCGGTATTCCTTAGTTCCGTTGGAGAACACTTTTTGTAGGTCATATATATAATTCCAAAATTTTATTTTACTCCCTATTCTATGTACACCGCTTCGCAACGTGTTATTGCTGTTAAGAAGAAGCGGTAAGAAACTCTCCAGCAAAATGTGTAGTTAAAATGATTTTAAGTTTTATACAGAAGTATGTTACAGAATTACTTTCGAAGAATTAATGGAGTTGTAGCAAAAAGTGCTTGCTCAGTAAGACAAAGACACAATAAAAGGAAAGAAAAATATTATTGTTGAAGTATTAATGTACCGAGTTTGCCAAGAAAATGAACGAATTGCTTCCTCCCTCATCATTTTACCACCGGACAAGCAGACGTCCGCGCTCACTCCACCGATATATGGTGAAATACCAATAAAGCGGATGAAACGCTATGCGGTGAAGAGTGGAAGTCTTTACAATCGTCTGTTTTTTCTGAAGAATACAATCTAGGTTTCTTCAAGTCTCACGTGAATAGGTATCTTCTAGATAAGCGGCTCCACCTTAGACTGCATTTCTACCTGACCTCAGGCGTAATGTCAGTCAAAAATATAAGGTCGAGCGCAGAGACTAGTTTAAGTACTTGGGGTGTGTATTTCACGCGCACGGGCAAATCGATTGCATTGATTTCACGGCAAACTATACCTACATTTCATCAATAAATGATTGAGATAACAGTGACAAATAGTTAAATAAATTTATAAATAATTATATTATAACATAAAGACCATATACACAGATTACTTTAAAAACAAAATAAATAAATAAAAAATTGCCTTAAGACAGCAGCAGAATTATATTATGTTGGTGTGTCTTTGACGCGCTTGTGATTTTTGGTGTTCACCTACAGTTTCATTTCTTACCAAAATTGTAAGGGAACTCTTAAAACGAAGAACATCCCTTGAAAGCTGATGGTTAAGTTTGATATATTAAACGAATGGACGCAGATGGTCGGAATCAAATCAATTTGGAAGCAATCAAATCATTCGTACAGGGGTCAACAATATAGCTCGTTAGGAATCATGTGATGCAGTCATTTGTGGCGGCTGGATGCAGCCAGCGCGCCGCGTGATCGGGACAATTGGGATTGTTCATTTTTTTCAATGTAGCTATTTGAAAAACCCATTTCGAGGAATAGTGTCCCTCATCATATATGTCTAGTTAAAATTCCAAAAAACGTACGATCTTCTTGTATTTTGTAAGAAATGCGTTTGACCTTTATTTGACCTTACTAAATCCAATCAGGTGGGCCGTCTGCCTGTTTGCCTGCTTCAGGTGTAAAAAAGATTCTAGCTGTACATTATTTGATTTAAGTTCTGTAACATGGATTTTCCCTAAAGACCACTTTTTTGTTTTCTAGGCAAAGAAATCAATGTAAACTTGTCCCTTATGCCGTCATCGGAGAAATAATTTTAAAATCAAATTATAAAAAAACTAACCCTTAAAACACAAAAATATTCAAATTAGTATCTTAAAATACCCTATTTTACTTAATAAAAGTATAAAATCAGAGGGTAATTTTTTGTGAAAAAAACCCCCATTGGGAGCATGTCGCCACGCAGGCGAAATACTTTATAAGGCTTTGACTTCGCGGGAATATCGAGGAAGAAATAAAATGAGAATCACCCAATGAAAAACACATCTAAAAGGCAGGGGTGTGTACACGCATGTACACAACCCTGCTTTCTTTGGCTTCTCCCCTTCTCGCTAGACTCATAGGTTTGCTGGAAGAAAACTCTTTTAGGGTTAAGCTCGCCTTTGTACTTAACCACTGTTCTATAATTTTGTATGTAACTTTGTTTTTTATTGCAGGAGCTCAGCAGACAGGAAGACGATCCACTAGATGGAAAGCGGTTACCATTGCCTATGGACATTTGCAACACCAAGGTGCTATAAATGCGCTGCTGCTCTCTTAAGGGAGACTGGAACCTGGCCACTAATGCCGGAACACAACCCAAGGTTGTTATGGCGACATACTTTAGACCAGGGGTTGTTACTTTGTGTACAATAAAGAAAAACGTGATGATCAGGTTTTGTAATTTTGAGTAATTCATAATTATGGTTTTCGCTTAAATACAAGTTAAACATATTGCGGCGAGTGATGGTGGAACAATCTAGTTGGTTTAAGAAGTTTAAAAAAGCATAGAACATTCTGGAAGAAAAAGACAAGAACAGATACATTTTAGAAAGGGACATACGATTAACAAAAAATCTGGAATAGTAGGTTGAGCAAGGGAATGACAGAGATAAATAGATGTTCAGAAAGAGATAGATATAGTAAATAAAAGAATAACGAAAAGTGGATCGAAATTATGGGTTCCAGAAGATTTTCCGGCACATAAGCAGCGTAAGGACCGCCTACAGAGTAAACAAAATTGTTTAGTTAAAAGAACTGGTGTTTCCTTCCAATCCTAAGTGCGTACCCCCCTCGCAAGTAACAATGTTTATTAAATTAATGAATATTTTGCATTGAACCTTCTTTAGAATCGTTGTGATTTCAAACTGGATGAACGAAAAATCGTCACTAAAAAGAGATAAACACAAGTCTATAGGCCTAAGCCTGCGAGAGAATGGGATAGAATTATATTAAATAATTTAAACACTATGATCATACAGAAGTGTCGGCACAAGTTTTAGAAGTGTAAAAACTAATATATCAAACACTCACCGTTTAAACAACGTTTCGTCCATAAAACTAAGCAAAATATTATGATATACAATAAATAACTCAATATTGGCACAAAGATAACAAACGCAAAACCCAACACTTCCGTGGACATCATTATTAGTCAAAACTATCTTCAAAACGTTAATTCAGCAAGAAGACATTTTGCGTATTAAATAATCTTATCAGAAAAGACACTGTACACATTTCTTTAATGACGCAAAATTTAGTTACATATGATTTAGGCTGTAATAATGTTTAAAGACTACAAAATTATCTATGTTCTCCCCATAGTAGTGCTTTGGGGTTTTTTTTCGAGGCGGGGAAAATGTGTTTCGCACACTACCGGTTCCTTTATAGGTAGACCAAAGCGACGAGAAATTAGACCACAAATAGACACCAAAGTCAAATCGCCGGCTTGTGTGGAGACTCGACTACTCAGTACTCCACTAAAACCACCCTCCTTCCATGTGCCCCGCGCTTATGGAAGGAAGAGCGTGAGACTAAGAACGTAGTTACGTCCACGCTGATCCTAGCGCATCAGTGCTTGAGAATGGCCCGGGAAGCAGTGGAAACTCACTTCGTCAACAGGGGTGAAGACTCCTCCGCTCTCTAGATGCTGGTGATCCCTGAACAGTGCTCTGGGTTGCATCATCGCATTGCCAACTTTGATATGGGATAGTTGAGGTGGGATAGAAGGAATGGTACAGAGGTATGAAACAGGCGAAATAAAAGAACAAAGATATATGGAATATTAAATAATATAAAGTAAATTTTTTAAAAAATATGAGCGACCCCTTATCATTCAAACTTAAAAAGTTTTAGATTCAGAAACGTATTATTTTTGGTCTATAAAATTATACTGTAATGAGAAAAAAAATTGTCCATTTTCGAAATGTTAAAATTATTTAGATCGGCCTCTTAAACAAAAGATTTTGAGCTTTTCTTTGGAGAAAGTTCTTAAAACGTCAAAACAGTCATTTTTTTCAGTCGAGACTTAAACAATTATATATATATATATATATATATATATATATATAAATATATTTATAATTGTTTTTATTTTTTAATGTATGTTCTTTCTTCTTTATTGATATTGCTTTGAAGATATCAGGCCTAATCTAAAGTGCGTGCAATCGCTAAGAGGTAGTGAACTCAGGACTTAAGTGTATCACCTTCACAGCTATCTTTGTCATAACACTTGAACAACTAGGAAATCAAAACAATCACTCGACTCGTCAGGAAGTCATAAATGAGATTTTGGAATATTTTAAATTCTTTATCACTAGCTTGTGGTAATAATTATGATATAATAAAGTATAAGTAGTTATTTAAAATTTCTTATCAGGGTTCTGTTTTATTTTGGCTTTTTTTATAAATTTTATAATTCCCGTTTGAGTAACCTTGCGCCTGATGTCAGATGGAAATGCAGTCTCAGGTGGAGCCGCTTACCGAGGAGATATCTGTTGACACAATACTTGAAGACACCTAGATTGCTGTTCTTCAGGAATAACAGAAGACCGTAAAGACTTTCACTCTTCAGCGGCGTATGATAAAAGTGGAAGCATAGCGGTTCGTCGTATCACTATTTAATGTAATTACCGAAATATGGCTAGCGCTGTGGGTTATAGTGAGAGAGGAGGAGGCTGCCTACCGCTGCCATATGCGTGAGAGTAAGGGAAGCCAGACAGACTGGTGCCGTAACGCGTTACGTCATGAAGTGGTTTACCCTCCCTTAAGAAATTATCACTTAAAAAACCATAACAATGTGCATTTTGTAAAAAGCAGTTATTTTGACAAACACGTCAATATCATTTATATATGTATAGTTGTATAGAAGAACCCTTTGGTGGATTAGTGCACATTGAAAGACAAAAATGAACTGTCCAATTTATCATGTTGAATAGTGAATACTCACATTTCTTTGTTAGTTTTGTAACAGCTGTACATGAGGCAGATCAACAGGAGTAGTGCTATGAACAACGGCACACCGACCAGAGCAAACAAGATTATGCGGACCTCATCAGCTTTTTCTTCCTCCTCATAAAGAATCGCCATTATTATTAATTTAACCAGCAGTTTTTTTTAATTGATAAAGCGATTTTTATTTGCACTTTAGGATGACTATAAATTTTAGACCTTTTTTTAAATTATTTTAACTAAATTTTATTGTCATCTATAAACTATAAATTAATTAATGATATGTTGTTTTTATAATATATCAATATTAAATATGATGTAGAAATAACCCGTCTATTATGAGTTTTTATTAAGAAGTGTTAGTTGATCGATTTGTTATTTTTATACAAGTTAGATTTCAAAGCTCTGCCAAACGGGAACTATTATTAAAGTATTGCCATTATGTTATCTATTTATCATTTATGTTATCTATGGGGGTAATAATTCGCAGTATTTAACTTAGTTATTTATTTGGATTCGCTTGTTGAAATTTAAGTAATAATGCAAGTGGTGTATGTACTCTGTTTAGTCTAAGTATCTCTTTTTTCTATGAAACATTCCTTTACGAAAGTTACAGCAATAAGATGTGAGAAGGTGGAACTTGTGAAGTTCAAATGTGGATGAAACAAACTAAGGTCCTGTAAAAGAAGTAAAGCGGCTAACAGACTCAGTTTTTACTGCTCAGTCTTAACTGAAAAGTCGAACCGTTCAGTTAAGACTGACAACCCTTATGTCTCAATCACACACCTTGAGATTTTCATTTGTAATCTCTTTTCGATTGAAGTAACATATTCACGGAATCACAATGGCTTTTTCGGATGACGCATGGCAATTATTGGACTATTCTGCATAATGTAAATAAAAAATAAAAACTTCGTTTAAAAAAACCGACTTCAAAAACTAAAAAACTAAAATGTATAAAATAACTTATTTCTAAAGCTATTATTATTAATATATACTATCTAAAACATCTTAATTTTTATATTTTTATATTAGTTAGTTTATTTTATACATACATACATACATAACTTCACGCCAGGTCCCTTGCGGGGTAGGCACGAACAACAGAGTGCCATACAGGCTTATTCTTACACACCTCACTTGCTTCTTTGACATTCATAGTTCTTGTCATGCACGCTCGTCTGTCCTTAAGGCTCCTGACATCACCTTCTGATAGTACACGATCAATTTGATCATGGAATGTGTGTCGTGGCCTTCCGCAACTTCTGCATCCATCCACTTTTGCATTGTATATCTGTTTAGTCATTCTTTATTTTATACATTTTAGTTTTTGGAGTCGGTTTTTTTAAACGAAGTTTTTATTTTTTATTTGTTACTTTTTAGTGTCTAGCTATGTATGGGTGGAACTACGAATGGTGCCGCGCTTCTTAAAAAATATAGGTCCCAAGAAACGGGAACAAAAAAATGTTCGTAAAATGAAAACTGCTAGGCCAAACTATATCAAATTTTTAGGGGACCAATTGGAAGCTATTCCGCGTCGAACAAAAAAAGAATCACGTAAATCGGATCATACATCACGGAGTAATCGGTGAACATACATAAAAAGTAACAATAAAAAATAGACCCTGACGAATTCAGAACCTCCTTCTTTTTCGAAGTCGGTTAAAAAGAAGACAAAGAAGGAAAAAAATGTGGAGTACACAATAGTTATTACTAAGAAAACAGATACTTGACATCTTTGTCTTGCGTGATCACGGCTACTGAACAGTGGCCGAAACGTCGGAATAATAAAAATCAAATAAATAATCGCGCTTAAAACCGTTAAAGCATAGTTTTATTATGTACACAAGTCGCGAAAATTTAAGAAAATATTATAAAACTGCTATGTTTTTTCGCATTCAATGTACTATGATTAAAATCCTCGGCAAAGGACAAGCCCCTTGTGCCCTAACCTGTGAAGTATGTACAAGTATAAAATATTGAACACACAGACTGACAACTGAATATAAAGCAGTATATACATATATACATTATAATAACATCATTATCGTGTCATGTAGAACTGAAATATAGATTACTCGAATTATCTTGTTAACTCTGTATCGTTAGTCAGTCATAAGTTCGAATAATTTTATGGTCTGGCTACACTGGGAGATAAATTCATATGAACACACTAGCTATATTATTATACCCACTTTGTCCCCATGACTTAAGACTTCATAGTTTTGTTACGAGTAGAGAGACTCGAATTAAGATGCCGTTAGAATTAGTATAGCGTGTATTAGAACTATACAAACACGTATAACACAGGTACAAATATAACCGAACACAACTAGTGCGAACGTAATGCAGAAGTTCGTTATTCAATAAAACGCGCAAAGTACGTCATTTAATAGATTCCCGATTGTAGCACGCGTCTTGCTTCGCTCGTGTTTATCGCTCGACTCACTCCCCCCTCCATCAGGTCATCGTTTTATACAGCGCAACTGCAAGGTCCTCGTATCTAGGTCGACTTAATCCGACACACCTGGCTGACTGCCATAACAGATTACAAAACAACAATGGGCTGTTTTCTAATCACAAATTTTAAACACAAAGTAAACAAAAGAAGACGACCATAACAGAATTTAGTCGTTATTAGTTCAAATGCGGATGGGTAATAAATGTGCTTTGTTTGAGATGTGCAGGTGGATTTTCTTTTTTGTCGGGACCCGTGTTGTAACAGTATCTTTTTAAGACCCTAATATAGATAAATATGAAGTAAAGTTGTTTTAAGCTGGATATGTGACTAGGGATGTAATTTTGGTTTTTCTCCACACGCTGCGAAGAAGTAAAGCCCGTTCAGGAATGGATAAGGAATACAATTTTCTGTCGTGAGAGGCGACAAAACAACCCATAGCCAGGTGGTAAGGTATTTACCCGTCTTCATGGCTACCTCCCCTGGTCTACACTATGCCGCCATATCAACAATAAAAAAATCAAGTTTTGAATTTACTTTTTTCTTATAGCATGAATTCAGCACACATACAGACGGCCCACCTGATGGAAAGCGGTCATCAACGCCTATGGATATCTGCAACACCTAAGGTGCCACGAATGTGCTGCGGCTCTCTTAAGGGAAACTGGAACCTGGCCATGTCGGATATGCCGGAACACAACTCAAGGTTCTTACGGCGGCATATTTTAAACCAGGGGTGGCAGCCCCAGTCGGGCAAATGCCTACCACCTGACTGTGGGTAGTTTTGTCGCCTCTTACGACAGGCCGCCCGGCCGCAGGAAATTGTATTCTTTCTCGGTTCCTGGACGGATGCCCCCTACAAAATATTACATCCATGCAGGAAAGGAGAAAGAACTCTCGTAATGGAACACTTGTAAGTCAATAGATGGCGCTGTGTAGCCTCACTGGAAGTTCTTCTTTTGAGACCTTTCCTTTCATCCAATTCTAATACAGGGGACCCCTCATATATTAATCCTGGGATTGATATTTGTGGGCTAGGTCAGATTTTTTAACAATACCGACTCGAGTTCCGTACCCTTTTTTACAACTTAATTTCTAGATTTACTTTTTTTTATAATAATAAAATAATATTATTATAAAAAAAATTATTATAAAAAAAATGCGCTTAATAGTTACTTTGGTTCTTGTGTGTGACATTAATTTAGTGATTATTGTGGTAAGGTGTGTGTATCTTACGAATAACATATTATATTATATTATTTTTAATACTAAACTTATACTAATGTAGAGTGCATCTGTTACATCCTGGTCAATCATTAGCAGCTTAAATATTTAAACTTTGGGATTTATTATTTACAATTATATTAGTTTGGATTGTGTATCAGCATGACTTGTAATGTTACATGTGACATCATACCCTTCCACCTTAAATACAGCTAACAAAAAGTAACAATACGGTAGTCTGCAATTGTAAGGCATCACGAGTTAAGGAAGTATTTTTAGGGTACTACGGCAAATGGTAGTAAATTGGGTAAGCGCCTGGCGGTTGGCAATCAGCAATTGGCTCCGAAAAGTTAGCAAAGTTCTTTTGTTTTCTTAATTTGGCAACGATTTTATAAAAAACATTCAATCGAGAATACTTGAAGCAAAAACTTTGTACCCCTTTTTGCGAAAATTCCGCGGACGGAGATGTGTGAAATTTCAAATACTTATGGTTTGAAGGAGTACCGAATGCTAATATTTTTTTATTAATTTTTGCATAAATAATACATCAAGCTAATTAAAAAAACATTACACACACTACCATGGATTTGACACACACACGCATATATATATACTCTTTTGTTATTTGTTAAAGTCAAATTAACAGTGTAAGCCTTGGCGAAATCTGTGATTATAGACGTATAATCTTTGACAACAGAACCTTAATAATGTTCTTACTTATAATTTAAATTAATGTTTATGGTCGAATTTCGACCACGAGCGACCACTTGTATAATTTAATGAATAATATGTGTGTAATTTATTATTATTCATAATATATTACAGTGTAACATCCGTCCGTCCTAGGGTGCAGTGGAAAACCAATATCAGGCACCTGTTGCCTGGCCCATGCTGCACTGCACCTATTATTTATATGGAAGTGGAAGTAATATTCGACTGAACTCTTTTGCTAAACAAAAAAGGCCTCGCTTAGTCATATTGAATGCATAGTGTGATCTATCATTGTTGACCTTCATTCTTTAAGAATCTGTCTGAAAACTGCAATAGCAAAGTGTTAACCAAAGTAACGAATTATCATTGACCTCGATTCTACGTACTGTTCAAAATACAACTATCATTTAAAAATAGGTAGGTATAGTTAGGTATTAAGAAATTGATTAAGTTTTCTTGTATTGTATTAGTTTATAACATTGAATTTATTCAATAAAAAAAAAATATAAATTATTTAAAAACTCTTGTCCATGGAAATATTTTTTTGATGGGCGATTAATATTACAATTGCTAGTCAACAAAAAAAGTAAAAATTTAAATACTACTTAAATAATAGAATAAACTAAAATTATGCTAATCTTATCCATTATATTAATAATATCTCAGATAAAAAATGCTAATTTAATTTTCATACATATTTTCCCGCTAAATTCTTCGGCATACTTTCAAAACAATTTAAAAAAAAAAAACGTGCACGTCTCGGGACGCCCGACAGAAGGTATGACTTGAACTAATCTAAGTTGAACTATTTAATATTGAAATCTTGTATCGTCGTCGTCAGCCAATTGGAGTCCACTGCTGGACGTGGGGCCTCCCCAGGTCGTTGTCACTCATCCTTGACCTTCATCTTCCTCATCGAGCGCATTCCAGCCTTCTTACGCAGTTCTTCTGTCCATCGGGCTGGGGGGCATCTAGCACTACTACATATTTATCCGTGCAGGAACGGAGAAAGAATACAAATTCCTGCGGCCGGGCGGCCTGTCGTAAGAGGCGACAAAACAACCCACAGCCAGGTGGTAGGGCATTTGCCCGACTGGATGGCTACCACCCCTGGTCTAAAGTATGTCGCCATAACAACCCTTAGTTGTGTTCATTAGTGACCAGGCTCCAGTCTCCTTCAAGAGAGCAGCAGCGCATTAGTAGTACCTTTGGTGTTACAAATGTTCATAGGCGATGGTAACCGCTATCCATCAAGTGGGCCGTCTGCCTGTCTGCTGAACTCCTGCAATAAAAATAAAAAAAAACACTATGTTAACCAAAACGCAGTCTCCACTCAAGGACTCAACTGGTCCATCGGTCATTGGTCTTGCGGCAAACGTGACCGGCCCACTGCCACTTCAAATTGCTAATTTTTCCAGCTATGTCGGTTATTTTACTTCTCTTAAGGATATCCTCATTTCTAATTATTATTATTTTTTTGGTTGCAGGAGTTCAACAGACAGGCAGACGGCCCACTTGAACGAAAGCGGTTACCATCGCCTATGAACATTTGAAACACCAAAGGTGCTACAAATGCGCTGCTGCTCTCTTAAGGGAGACTGGAACCTGGACACTAATGTCGGAACACAACTCAAGGTTGTTATATCGGCATACTCTAGACCAGGGGTGGTAGCCATCTAGTCAGGCAAATGTCCTACCACCTGGCTGTGGGTTGTTTTGTCGCCTGTTACGACAGCCCGCCCGGCCGCAGGAAATTGTATTCTTTCTCCGTTCCCGCACGGATAAAAGCCATAAGATAAAATATATCCCTACGAAAAATACCCGCATCAGATGTAGTATAAAATCATTTAAATATAAAAACATAAATACCTACTAATTAAATCCTCCTAAGTTTTTTGGCAACGTCGAAGGCAATACATAATATGCGTTATGCGTATAGTTTTCTTTATTGGCTGTCATCTAAATGTATTTTACATATCTTGTTTTTGCATCGACATTGAATTCAAGATGGCATAAATAGATTTCGCAAAGATTTAGTTGAAATAATTAGTCATCGACGGTTATCGTTTTCATTTAGATAAAATTGTACGTATAATAAAGATCAAACGCGAATAAACCTGTAGGTGGTCGTTCTCAAGTGTTTATCTCACGATAAACGACATTTTCCTCGAACTATGGTCATTTGATCTTTTGTTATCAAAGAATTTATTTTTGATCGCAATTCGGCAAATATAAATAGACATAATGTGTCACCATTAGGGCTATATATACACTAAGGGACGGATTAGGAGCGGAAGACGAATGTATAAAGGCTCGTGTATATCGAGCGAAAAGGAGCTGAGTTTTATGAGACGAGCGCAAAGGTGAGCGGAAGTGTAACACTTTTTTTACTAGGGGAATTCCTTTTGAGGACTAAGCTGCAACAAGGACAGAACCTTGGGGGGATTATTCGCGACCTATAGCGGGATTCGCGAGATCGGGGGTGGCACTAGCATGCCCAGCCATAACTAGTGCCATGCTATTGCCACTCCTCAGTAAGGGATACTTACCAAAACCCTTGGGTGTTCTGTCCTTCGCCTTATGCCAGGACTATGGGTATATGGCCTAACCACTACGCTGCCCTGGCAGGCGTGGGCTTCGAGAGGCCACTTCCACTGTAAGTTCTAAGTGTAACCCTTAGAACAACTCAGAAGGGTTTAGGGCAAGAAAAGAACAGCAACTGGTTACTATAGCTTTAATAAGTGAACCTTACGGCTCAGTCTTATTAACGGATAATTAATTTAAAAAATCATCTTAAATCCTGTAATATACCCTTGTAAAGTTACGAAGAGATGTCACAGAATTGGGGGTTAGATTTTTAAAAATAACCCAAAAACATGATGAGGAAATAGTAAGGCTACTGATGTATTAAAACTGCTGATTACCATCCGGCTAACGTTATAGGTATAGTTATCATGCGCCACACATATATCTACTTATTGGCTATTCAACAAGCCGATAACCCATTAAGAATGCCTTTTTACTGTTCACGAGTCTTCTCCTCTCCGTTTCAGTGCACATTATACACCAAGCTTTAGAACACTTATGATTTTATGTAAAATTAAATTTTCCTTATCAAATCACTGTCACTTTGAGGAAATTTATAGAAGTACCGTGTGATTTTTTACACGTTATCTCTTTATTAAATTTATCTCTAAGTGAGATATGTGTTTACTTAGTCATTTGTTATCTTTTATACCCACAAGGAGGAAATAAAATTAATTGTACCAAATATTTGTCTATAAAATGTTTTGAATATGATTTCGCGTTACGCGACCAATTTGGAAGAAACAAAACCCTTGCCTATTGTATACAAATGCCAGTATTCTTAATTTCAACTTACATGCTACAAACTTGTCAGTATATCCGTCTGTTTACTAAGTAAGAAAATACTGGGCCTGTATGAATGAAATTTTACACAAAGGTGTAGTGTGCAAGGTACTCTAGAATCCTGTAGTGGGATCACTTCATATAATATTGATTCTGAAGTGAAATTTCTTCAGAATTGTTGTGATTTGAAATTCGATGAAACGAGAAAGCGACGCTAAATAGAGCTAAATCGCTAAATCTATAGGACTTTGCCTGCGAGAGAATGAAACAGAAGCTTTAAATTTTGTAGCACACTGCATCTGTTATGTAGGATGTTTGGGAAAAGCCAAAAAAAAACTTGAATCGTAAAGACCTCATTATTTACGATAAATGTTCTTTTGGTTCCATTGGCGCATTAGCAGCCAGCGTTGATGTTGCATATCCATAGGCGACAGTAACAACTATCCATCAGGAGGGCCGTCAGCTTGTTGCTCTACTTCAACTATAGAAAAAGGCAATTCGCTGGCTTTCGTTGCCTCAGTGTGTAACTAGCTTTAAACCAAGGGACCAATACGCTGGCCTTGACTGCCCCTATGTGTACCCAGCATTAAATCAAACTACCGATACGCTGACCTTCGCTGGCTCTTTGTATACATACATACATACATAACTTCACGCCAGGTCCCTTGCGGAGTAGGCACGAACAACAGAGCGCCATTTAGGTTTATTCTTACATACCTCACTTGCTTCTTTGACATTCATAGTTCTTGTCATGCACGCTCGTCTGTTCTTAAGGCTCCTGACATCACCTTTGTATACCTAGTATTAAACCAAGTGTGGTCAGTGGTGTCTGAGCTGACAGGGATCTCTATCGTCGAATGAGAGACTGGTTTAGAGCATAAGTTTATATTCGCGATCTAGATACTTTTCTATGAGATATGTTCTGATCGCGGGCCGATACAATACTGTCTTCTCTTGTTTCGGGAGGCAGTCTACGTTTTAATTCCAAAATATTATATTTCTTAATATATATGACGACTACGGAGGTTAGTAGTACGCTGACCTTCATTGGGTCTACTTTTATTTGATTTTTTTATTGCGGAAGTCCAGCAGACAGGCAGACGGCCCACTTGATGGAAAGCGGTTACTATCGCCCAAATGCGCTGCTGCACTCTTAAGGGAGACTGGAACCTGGTCACTAATGCCGGAACACAACTCAAGATTGTTATGGCGACATACTTTAGACCAGGGGTGGTAGCCATCCAGTCGGGAAAATGCCCTACCACCTGGCAAAACTTGCACTCGTCTTTAAACTAAGGTGCCAATACGCTGGCCTTGGTTGCCTGTGTGTACCCAGCATTAAACCAAGGCAAGCATGCACAAGTCAGTGTATAGTTAGTTATAAGAGCCACGCGGTTCACGGACTCGCGCATATTGTTGCGTAAACTCGGATGGATTTAGACAGTTGCCGTACAGTGCAGTTGTTACGCAAGCCTCTATGTTACGCCATGCCGATGCAAATGTGCCGCGGAGACGAATCGGGGTTTCGGTTATACGGTCACATACAATTCAAACTTATTTCCCGTTATTTTATGGGTTTGTCTCACTCTACACTGAACGCGGAATTTCGGTCGAATATGTATTTATGATATTCATGGTCATGTTATTGGGAAATCAGCGGGTACATATTAGTGGCTTTAGGTGTCGAAACTAGGCATATGGGGTTCTGAAGCTCATTGCCTGTATTAAGACTTATCAATACGGTGGCTAAAAGTGTCATGGAACCTGGATTTGGAGCAACGCATATGGGTTGCCATACTAAATGGTAACGCGGCCAGTCTTTTGGGAACGTTGCCAACATACAGTGATTATATACCCATATATGATTTATAATATAGCCTCTATATATATTGCAAATAATATTAATATTATACTAATTAATATTGTAGTGAAACTTCTTTAGGATTATTGTGATTTGATAATCGATGAAAATAAAAAGCCACACCAACCTTATTTTGAAATAAAACACATTTCTCTTTGCCCGTTAGTATTAATTTTCACTGTAACTAAACTTAAAAGATGTCAAATGAATTTTCGCTCTATCTGTATATAGTTAAGGACGATATTCTTTTATACATAGATCAAAGGAAATTTGTTCGTAATAGTGTATTGAATTTTGAACTGTACACTAGTGACTTAAAGAGTAATTTAAATTGAATTATTTCGAATAAGGGTTAAAATACCTAAGAATAAAGACATCTATAACGGAATAGAAATGCAAAAAGGTGTGTGTGCAGTTCACACGCGTCGCCTGTTAATTCTCTGAAGTGCACACACATATTGAGAGTTATTTTATTTGATTAAAATCAGCCGATGATGTTCCTGAGTAATTCAAAAAATGTATTTTTTTTATGTGATGATACCGTTTAAGTTTTTGTTGTAAATACTGATTTGAAATATTTGTTCTTTTATATTTAAATATTTTTCATAGTAACTTTTAACTAACTAACCTTTGTTACCTGTCTTTACAAAATAACTCTTCAATAAAAACGTACATCAAGAAGACTATTTTGAATTTCAACAGTTTACATCAAAATCGACCTTAATCTCGATTGAGAATTTGACGGCTCACTTGAAAAAAGAAAACTCTGTATGTATTTGTTTTTTACTTACATGTAATTTAGGTGTGTATGTTGCGTATTATATTTCTGTCGGCGTATGTTTCCAGCAGCAAGATGTTTTGTGTTCGAGCCGTGCCCATTTTAAAAGCAATTACTCACTGCCATCAAAGTCACGATCCATAGCATTGATGGAACGATTTCTGACCAGTTCTCATATCATACTATTCATTCGCTTGCTTTCTCATTGGTAGAAATTTGACTTTACATATATGGAGCGTAAGGTATAGTAGTGATTCGTGATCACGGCTACTAAAAAGTGGCCGAAACGTCGGAATAATAAAAATCAAATACATTACCGCGCTTAAAACCGTTAAAATGTAGTTTTATTATGGTATTGATTCCGGATTTTATTATGAAGTTAATGAACTTTACACAATCTATTGAACCATTTATCGGGTCACCTTTAGTGGACAATGGCGTTGAGGCTAGTCTGGTGTATTATCTTCTAATCCCTTTATCTTTGGTTTCAAAATTATATTTCTTTATTTTTAATACTGTTACATGCCGACAAAGTGGATGCGCACCTGGTTTATTACCTTTCCCGCATTTGGACTTTTGTTTACTTGGTGTTTAAAATGTGTAATTAAGAAAAACATTCTATTGTTATTGAACTTGTTTTATGACAGTCATTAGGCAGGTGTGTCGAACTAATTCTTGTTGCTATTGTTTTGCGTTGAGGCATATTGTATTTGCATAAAATAAAAGGAATGCCCGAAGGGAGGGGTGAGGCAGTCTAGCGAGAACCACGATCAAAGCAAGACATGTACATTCGAAAAGCGATGTGTTATTGAATCGTGCAGTTTGTACTGATTGTATCCAGTTATAATTATTTGTACTTGTTTTTACGTGTTTGTACAGTTCTAATAAATTCTATAGTAATTCCAACGGCATTTTAATTCGAGTCCTGTAGCTCGTAACAATACAATGATGGTAATTTATTTTACCCCAATGTAAAAATGATATTGATTTGTTCCTCTTCGTTTTGTATTGATTGTAAACCTTTATTGCGTGAGTTCAGCAGACAGGCAGACGGCGCACCTGATGGAAAGCGGTTACATTTGCAAAGGTGCTACAAATGCGCTGCTGCTCTCCAAAGGGAGACTAGAACGATGATAAATGCACAAATTTGGCCCAGTTCCCTCTCACTATCTAAACTTCCCCCTATTTCAATCCCATATCCCATTCTTCTTGTTTGATCCCTCTATCTCATCATCTCTCACTATCTCCTCCTCTTTATCCTATTTTAAAGGTAGGCAACGTGTTGGCCTTGCCATTGACGCGTTGCAAACGTGTATAGGCGACAGTAATCACTTTGCATAACGCGATACTTATTCAGCTTCAGATTTAAAAAGGAACAAATATTAATTTAATATTTTTTTTAACAAAAACAAAATATTTATCGGACTCCTTTCTACAACATCTTGAATTCGGTGCCAAATAAAACATTTGTTTTTGTTTAATAAAAAATATTTTTTAGTTGCGCAAATACTTCAATAGCTTTAGGAATCTGGCACGCGTATATAAATTCACCATCTCTCTCTTCGGTGTATATGCTCTTCAACAAGGTTTGCTCTCAATGTCTCTGCGGTCTACTTATCAGATCCTGACTTGATGACCATGAAACCATCTCGAAAGTATACACGTATACGAATAAAGAAAAAACATTAAAATCGATCCACAATTGACGGAGTAATCTCGTAATATGCATATAAAAATTAAGCGCCTGTAGAAAATGTAATACCTACACGCGTATACAAGCTTTTGTCCAAGAATTTAGGCGCATGGCGTTCTTTAATAAAGGTTAATCTCCATAGCCCTGGGATCCGATCCACTCAGATCTTGACTTGGTGACCATGGGACTACCCCGGGAGTATACACTTACGAGTAAAGAAAATAATTCGAAAATCGGCTTACAATTGATGGAGGTATAGTGTTACTAAAACGTTGCTTAACAATTTTCGTGAGTTATTCCAATTCCCTGCAATCCATTGATTAGATCCTGTCATGGTGTCAATGGGACCAATTCGCGAGTATAGCTTTTCAATTAAAAGAAAAAAAATGAAAATTGGTTCACAATTGACATATATACAAAAAAAAAACATACAGAGCAAATTAGAACATCCTCCTTTTTGAAGTAGGTCAAAAAGATGTCCGTTGCTAGGTTTAGAAATTGCACAGCTGCGCTAGTTGTTATTAATTATTGCGGCCTTTTCAGAAGATATAAATATCAATGATTTTATTAGAATACATACCAACAGCATTCCTGAGCAGCTTCATCTGCATCTCCGGACGCATCGCTAACCAGTTTCAATTCAATACAACATAGGAATGTAGTACCTATTAGTATTAAAGGGCTTGTTAGATAGAGTTTGCTATCTCGCTCGCGCATCACATTTTTGAAAATTATGCTTATGACAATTCTTTTTTTATAATTTATTTTAAACACTTTTGGACAAACGTCCATATCAGTTCGTGACGACAAAACCTTACATGCACATAAAATAATAGTTAATTTGCATGTTCATGCATGCAACAACATTTATTTTATGCTTTTAACAATAAAAGTCTAGACATTAACTCTACTTCTACAGATAATGGTCGGCTAAAAAGAAATCCAGTAAGTCTAAGCATACGTCTCTCCTTAGTCGCTCTCTCAAGGACAAATTTTTATAACATAAATCTCAACAATAATATAATGAATGTTTCACATAAACTTTAATTTAATCTTATACTAATACTAGCTGTCCCGGCAGACGTCGTCCTGCCCGGTAAAAAATAGGGGTTGATCGTAGAGGGTTGAAAATCTAGGGTTGTATGTATTTTTGTATGTTGTATCATAAAAAAATAGAAATTAAAAATTTTGTCTAAAAAATAAAATAAAAAATTTAGGGGTGGACTACCCCTAACATTTAGGGGGATGAAAAATAGACGTTGGCCGATTCTCATAGATACCGGAAAAGCACAAAAATTTCATCAAAATCGGTCAAGCCGTTTCGGAGGAGTATGGCAACGAAAACTGTGACACGAGAAATTTATATATTAGATATAAAGCTGAAGTTTGTTTGTTTGCTTAACGTGCTAATCTCAGGAACTACTAATCTGATTTGAAAAGTTCTTTCAATGTTAGATAGTCCATTTATCGAGGAAGGCCATAGGTTATATATCATCACGCTAAGACCAATAGGAGCGGAGCACCAATGGAGAATGTTTCAAAATCGGGGTTTTATTTAACTTACTTTTTTAACTATTCCACGCGGACGAAGCCGCTAGTTTCATATACGTCTATACATATATTATTACTTGACCTCACTGAATGACTAATATATCAACGCACAGTCCAAATTACTGGGAAAAGGATAAGAAAGGATTTTTGAAAATTCAACCCCTAAGGGTGTGAAAGTTTGTATGAAAATGCGTCATTTTCAAAATAAGAAGCACTATGCTCCACATACCTGCTTCTGGTACATACTTGAATCGGCCTTTTTGGCAATTGAAAATGAGTATAACCTTGTCGGAATCAAAGTATTTTTGTTTGTACCATTATTGTTCTAATTTTGGCGGAGTATATTTTCGAAGATAATAATATAATGCCCTTTAATATAGTAGAAATTCTTGTTTACATTTCTAATCATGCCATTAATATTATCAAGTGATCTTGATTGTCCGTGAACAGGTTTGATTATTGTTTGTTGTAGTTCAGTATCTTCATCCGGGTGCCTTGACATTTATCGGCTGGCAAACATATATACTATATCCCAAGTAAAGCAAGTCACGCTTGTATTATGGGTATCACACAAAGGACCGCTCTGGGACCAATCATCCAGACCCCTACTGTCATATTAATAGAAGTGTCTTACTCCTAAAATTACTCTGACTTTAGGCTGGACTATTTACTCTGTACGTAACCAAGTGTTAACTTCATTGTAATAATGTTAAAAAAAATTGAGATAATATATACATAATTATGATGAACAAAATGTTTTTAGCTATACTTGTTGCTGGGTAGTTTCTTGTCTCTTTCTCTCATTCGAACAGCGATAACGCATTGCGAAGTGGTGTACATAGAATAAGAAGTAAATTTAAATTTTGACTTACATGTATGACCTTCAAAATATGTTCTCCAGTGGAACTTATTTTGGAAATAAATTTGAATTTGAGTTATTAATTAACAAGAATTATGATAAAATTTATAAATGTAAAAGTAAAATGACTATAAACTAACAAATAACGTTGACAGATGACATTTACAATATTGTTGATTAATACCTACCAACTCAAAAAATATGCGATTACTAACAAGAATAGAACAGAATAGAAACAAAAAAAGTGAAGTGAACAATAGCTATTATTTATTTATTGTTCTGAACATATAAAAACGTCCGCGTTAGTGCCTTCAAATGTGATTTTTGGTTTTGTAGTAGTGTTTTTAAACATTTTTTTTCACTTATTCATAATTTTGCATACATTTAAATACATAAAATAAAATAACTAAAACGTGAGCCAAAAATAAAACAGTGCTATTAGGACGAAGAGCGAAAGAAAATACAATAAATTGGTTTCGTGGTATTTTAGTAATAATATTTATAATGTTGTTTTAATAAAACTTCAAAAATAAAATTATTAAATGATCCGAATTTAATGATATGAGACAACCGACCATAAAAGCCTGCAAATAGTTTGTACATATAGCTTTAATAAGACGGTTAATATATAAACGGAGTCTACGTAAACAATAACGTCAAACGAAGTGAAGCACTGTTTTACTAAGTAGTGTAGCACGCCTGAGTATGTAACGCACCGCAGTAACATCGGCATCCTTTTGCCAGCATCACTTTAAAGTCCGAGGCAATTTTTGGCGTTGCAGTAAGGTAACCAGTCAAGTCTGGGGAATAGGGGTTATCACTCACCCGCATTTTTTTTATGGCAGGTGTTCAGCAGACAGGCAGGCAGCTCACTACCATCGCCTATGGACATTTGGAACACCAAAGGTGCTACAAATGCGCTGCTGCTCTCTGAATGGAGACTGGAACCTGGTCACTAATACCGGAACACAACTCAAGGTTGTTATGGCGACATACTTTAGACCAGGGGTGGTAGCCATCCAGTCTAGCAAATGCCCTACCACCTAGCTGTGGGTTGTTTTGACGCCTCTTACGACAGGCCGCCCGTACGCAGGAAATTGTATTCTTTCTCCGTTCCTGCACGGATGAGAATGCCGTTGAATTGAAAAGAGAGAGTGTTTCGCGGGCGCTCACTTCTCCCCCTTGGGGCGGGTGTGGCGCGTTTCGCTCCCGGCCGTGGTACGCACCATGGTCGGGAGCCGCACTGGATGGGACGCCGTCTCCTCCTTCTGCGAGCACGTCATGTTTGCGAAGGAGGAGGCGGAACGGGAGCGTGAGCGCTCGTCTTTGCCCCGCTCGCGACAAAGGAGGACGCGCCGACGTTGGATGTCGGACCTAGACCTTCGGCCACCGTAAGCGGGCGGCGCGGGTGGGGCCCCTAGGGGTATAGGGATTCTCACTCACCCGCACATGCCGTCGAGATGAGAGCGCGAGTGTTCCGCGCGCGCTCATCTCTCTTCCCGTGGGGTGCGTTACAGACCGCCCCACGCCTGGAATACACCGAGTAGGGCCGGGGGAGCAGCTCCCCAGCACTGGAAGAGGCCCAGTGAGCGGGGCCCACGCCTGCCAGGGTACGCGAAGACGGTATAGCCTACACCCGTAGCCCTGGCATAAGGCGCAGGACAGAACACCCAGGGGTTTTAGTGGGTATCCCTAACTGGGGAGTGGCAATAGCGTGGCACCGGTTCTGACCGGGCACGCTAGTGCCACCCCCGATCTGGCGAATCCCACACTCTCACCGGGTCGCGAACATCTTCCCAGACTTCTGCGTCTGTCGCGGCTTAGTCCTCAAACGGATTTCCACGGGCCAAAAAAAAAAGTGTGTGGCGCGTTACTAACTGCCCCATACCGAACTAGACCTAGACGATGAAGGGGGATAAAAGAAGTCCCCCGGCAGTGGAAGAGGTCTGTGTGCGAGGACCCCGCCTGGCGCCTAAGACTCACTTTTCCCGTAGCCCTGGCTTAAGCCAAAGTTAATAGATATATGAAAAGCTAGGTAAACGTTTTCTTTGCGAGTTTTCGCGTTGTAAATATTCATAAATAGCACGTCATTGGAATTTCCAGGATACTAAAATCAGGCTAAACCACTATTGAGACGACAGTGTCCGGCGATTTTAACATTATAGTAATAGCAGAATAGGGCCTCTTATGTTGTAAACAGTTATAGGCGATCATTTATTAAGTGATTTAAATACGACTCAAATATATGTTAAAGAAACATTACATAAAAGGTTAAATATCGTACAGTTTATTTTGAATGGAACACAACAAACCAGTGTTTGCACTAGTTTGCGTCAAACGGTCTAATAATCCCCGTTCTATGTATACATAATAGGCAGTGTTTAGGTACGTTTCAATTTGGCACACGGAAATATGTCGACAAACATGAGTTGTTTGCCAAAATTAATTTTAGACGCATTCCCCAAAATTAAATGAGCTACAGAAAATAGAGCGTGATTTACAACATACACCTATTTAAAGTTCGAAAATTAAATAATCTCTTTTAAAAAATAAAATTCATACTAAAGAAAATCGGTCGTGTTATCACAATACATATATAATAATACTAGCTGTCCCGGCAGACGTCGTCCTGCCCGGTAAAAATAGGGGTTTGTCGCAGAGGGTTAATAATTTAGGGTTGTATGTATTTTTGTATGTTGTATCATAAAAAAATAGAAATTAAAAATTTTGTCTAAAAAATAAAAAACAAAATTTAGGGGTGGACTACCCCTAACATTTAGGGGGATGAAAAATAGATGTTGGCCGATTCTCATAGATACCGGATAAGCAAAAAAAATTTCATCAAAATCGGTCAAGCCGTTTCGGAGGAGTATGGCAACGAAAATTGTGACACGAGAATTTTATATATTAGATCAGCCCATAAATGTCCCACTGCTGGGCTGAGGCTTGCCATTATAGGGGGAACGGACAGTATACCCGCCACTCTTGTCCAAGGCGGCTTGGCAGGTTTGACACATCGGTTATCTCGACGTGCAGGTTGCATCACGATGTTTTCCTTCACCGTTGCTAGCACGTGATAATTGTAACAAGATGGACATTAGATCAGAAAACTGACTAAGCGGTGCATGCGTTGTCCTTGGGTGCATTGTTATATGGCGTACATAGGGATAGTCGCCGGTGACTTACGCTATTTTCATTAAATTTGTCAAGGGGACTCTACGTCTTGGCCTCCCCATACCCCCACGCAAGCCATCCAATTTTCCGGGCCATTTTTATGGCCTATAGTGTTCAAAGACATACTGACACTGCGTTAAATATTTTTTTATTTAACTAAGCTAGAAACAAAATCAACTAAACTCATTGATGATTCCGTCGAGTCGCTCATCAAGGTTCTATTGGAATACGTGACAACAACGACCCGCAGAAGGTCGGCGGTGGGGAAAATTAGCTGGAATTTAAAGTGATTAAATAATGTCATTCATTTTAATCAAAAACAACAATGAAAACGTAAATAAATAAACCGAATTGCTACTTCTATATTACATTATCTATACATACATTATTACGAGTATAATTCATTACTTGACCTCATTGACTGAAAGGGTGATATATCAACGCACAGCCTAAACTGCTAGGCCTAAGACCGTGAAACTTTGGAAGCGAGTTCTTTCTATACTCTAGAGACACTAAGAAAGTATTTCTGAAAAGTTGTGGCGGCATGAAGACATAGAAGACAATAAAGGCCCCAATAGCGCAACTGATTTGGAGGAAATTGAGGGAAATGCAACACTTTCACCAGGCACCCCTACTTCAAGCCAGGTCAATCAGTCTCCGCTAAGAGATAGAACTCAGCCACTGAGCCAGACCCCTCATGTTGACCTCCCTATCAACATTCCACCAGGTAGACAGAGTTGTCAAGAAGGTTCATCGGTTCTTCCTAGTGGAAATGAGGCCCGTATAAGAAGTCAGGCCAAATCGTTACGGGCATTGCCAAGGGTGGATTATAAACCTTTCTTTTCATTAAATTTGTAAATTGTTTTGTCCTTGTTAGTTGTAAGTTTATTGTTGTTAGCAGAGTATTATTTTTGTTGTATTTTATGTAAAAAACTGAGGGGAGGAATTGTTGTGTAATAAACGTCTCACTTCAGTGTGCTAATAACTGCCTTTCACTGCGCACGCATCCCGCTCTCGAACATAACAAGAAGTGAAAAAGGGGATGAAAGTCCATTATTTTTAAATTAAGTAGCACGAACTATTTATATACCTACTTTTGGTTATAAATAAATGCAGACGTGTATCAGCGTTTTTGGAAATTCAACCCCTAAGGGGATGAAAACGGGGATATCTTTTAACTTTTTGACTACTCAGACTACGACTATTTTTAGTCAAAGTAAGTGAAGCCACTGGCAATAGCTAGTATTTTTATAATTGAGTAAATGAAATTATTTTCGTAGATAGATGAATTCTCCAAATGCGCCTTCAGGGCCAAATCGTAAAGTATGTTTTTTATTGCATGAGTTCAGCAGACAGGTAGACGGCCCACTTGATGGAAAGCGGCTACTATCGCCTTTGGTCATTTGCAACACCAAAGGTCCAACAAATACGCTGCTGTTCTCTTAAGGGAGACTGGAACCCGGTCACTAATATCAGAACACAACACAAGGTTCTTATGGCGGTATACTCTAGACCATGGGTGATAGCCATCCAGTCGAGCAAATCCTCTACCAACTGGCTATGGGTCGTTTTGTCGCCTCATACGACAGACCGCCTCAACGCAGATTTTGTTTCCCCATTCCTGCACGGATAAAAATAACAGTATATTGAACTGGCTGAAAGCGTTAGCTCCTTCCGAGCGACTTTTAACATAACAAACCTTGTCTCCGACGGGCGTCCCCCGACCAAACTTCTTTTTCTTTAAATGTGGTTTTAACGACTTCAATGTCATATAGTTAAAATGACCCCCGAACAAAACACAATGACAATTTTTCCCAACAACAAGTCCGCTAATGCGCCATGCAATTATTCAAGATCACGACCACACGATGACTTAATTGGCGCTCAAAACATGTTTTACCGCGTTTCTATATCTACATTTTATGACTTTCATGACCATCTTTTATCAATGCATGTAAAAATGATTTTTTTATTGTTAAAAAACTTGTTAGGGTCAACTATAGCTACCAAATCTGCTAGCGGGTCGAATGGGATGCAAACCCGGAGACTGATTGCGGAACACATATCAAGGTTGTTATGGCGATATGCTCTAGACCAAGACCCCAAATTTATTATTATAATCGTGTTAGAATTGTTAATAATAATAATGGCACCATAATTGTTACCACTGTGTTCAAGTTACCGGTCGTTCCAACACGATTGTAATGGCAGACTTGGAGCCTTGGATGGTTTGCATCAGCAGCCTTCTTCTTTGAGGCGAGAATATCTGCGAAGGAAGCGGTGGCGGGGAGGAGAGCAGACCAGCACGCTCCCCTCCCTGTAAAGCCGTCGACGGCGACGGAGAGTCGTGAATGACCGGCAAGCAACCAGGTCCCATAAACATAAAGGTCGAGGAATAAGACTGCGCACTGTTACGCCAGTGCAGCCGCCTCTTACTTAATATGTGACTCCTAGGTTACCATCCTAGTGGGACTGGGGGGGGGGGGTCAGGACCCTCTCAACGAGCCACACTCAGTGCCGTAGGGTGCTCTAGTCTCAAGGACACTCCTCCTTGTCGGCTTGCATCGAGGTGTCATCATAAAGCGGAGGGACGCTGGAAGCTTTAGTGGATAGTCTGGCGGTCGGTGCTTGCAAGCTCTAACGCTGCAGCTTGTGAGCAATATCAGCAGCTGGGAGTCCCACATACCCCTTGGTGGCATCCCCCGGGGCCTAAGGATATGCGCAAATGCATTCCCCTAGCGTTGATAAAAAAAGGCTGGAGGTGAATGAGGGAATGAGCCCAAAGTCCCGATATAGGACGCATAGAGGAAAGATCAAAGGTTTTAGTGGGTATCCCCAACCTGAGTGACGAATTCCTATGGTGGCCACTCCAAAGTGACGAATCCCAAAAAAGGTGGCTTGTCCTGAAACCGATTTTCCCTGGAAAAAGAGATGCTCGCCATCCAGACGGGCTGGGTTTTATTGCCTCTAATACAGGCCACCTAGCTGCAGGTATTATTACGTATTTTTTTACCGTTTTCAATGGAAAACTTGTATGGACGTTATATCATATTTTAACTAATATAAGACAAAGGAGCGTTGTTAATTTTACACGTACAATGTCCATTTTAGAAAACTGGTTTAATTTTAACTACGTAAGGAAAACCTGTTCCTCCCAAAATAGTGTCACGGTGTTATGGTCTTTAAAGATTTTATGGTGGAGATAAGCTGAAGTGAAGCTTTAATTATTACGCAATACGATAATTACATAACTTTGTGGATTTTTAAAATTTTGTTTACCTATTTAATTGGCTTTGAATAGGATAATTGATACTTAAAGCAACTGATATACTTTTTCTTAGCTTACCATACGCCGAAACTGGCTAGATTTTATACGAGCATAGCAGCTGATGACGTCATTTCTTTATGAAATTAAATGTTTAGGCCTCATGATGTGGTGAGAACATGTTTCGCCATTTACTTAAATTTTTTTTCTTAAAAACTAATATGGCTTATAAACATCTTATATTTTATTTAATAGTCGTTTAAAATATTATAATATGTTGCACAATTTTGTCACCTTTAGGTCAAAGTTTAAGATAATTACATATTTGATGAATGTCAACTTTATTAATAATAATGAATTGTCGAATATATTGAATTATGAGCGCACGTTGGTAATAAAATAATAATAAACCGCGGGGGGGCTTTATGGCGAAGCCTTAGGTGAGTAGTGACACCTCGTACCTAACTCCGGGGGCCAAGGCAAGGCCGGGAGTGGAGATCGCTAGGGCCAAGACTCAAACTCCAGGGGTAGACGTGATAAATGGCATCACGTCAGAAGTGGCTTCGGCGAACCTGCAACCTCTCGACACCACTTAGTCACTCACACCCATGTTGCCCCTGTCTTCTATGGAATTTTAGGGGCTCATGCAGGGAGTGGTGAGTCACCGTCTGCCCATTTTTTCCATGTTCCCCGAACATTACGACGGCAGACGCCATAGTCCCCATATTCCCAGACCCCTAGTACCACTAACAGTTCACCCTAATAGCCCGGTACTTTCTGTTCTAATTTCCCACAATAGTCTTACACTGGCCGGGTCTTGTCTTTAGTTGCATTATTATGTGGTCTAGACAGGGATAATCTCCGCTCTGTGTAACGCCACATTTCCATTAAATTTGTCAAGGGGCCTCTACGTGTTGGCCTCCCATGGTCCCACGCAAGCCCTCCAAAAGTCCGGGCCATTTTTATGGCCCGTGGTCTTCAAAGACATGAAGGTGCAGAATGGTGATATTTTTAAAAATTATGTATTAAAAGTATATTAAATCATTAAAAAAACGTTACACACACTACCATGTATTTGACAAACACATGCATATTATATACTCTTTTGTTTATAGTTCAAGTCAAATGAACAGTGTAGCCTTGGCGAAATCTGTGATTATAGAAGTATAATCTTTGACAACAGAACCTTAATTATGTTCAAACTTATAGTTTTAATTAATTATTATGGTCGAATTTCGACCAATGGGCGACCACTAGTATATCAAAGGCATTAACTGGTAACGTTACCCTAGCTAAGTGACAATTTTTTTTAGAATATGCTAAGAGTTTTATAAAATCAAACAATAATGTATGGGTTAAAAATGTAAAACATGATTTTTATTGTTTTGTCACTTACAATAGATTTAAAGTACAAAGACAATAATACATAATTTTATTGCTTGTCGATAACTTTGCAAGGTTCTTGAACTCAGTATTTAAAGGTAATTGAATTTAAGAGTGATAAATGTTCATTATTCAAATTATAATTGACAAATTGACTTTTTCGAAATCAAATTGACTACAGACTACATGTATAAAATCAAAACTAAGTTAATAGAAACTGGAAATAATATTCTACTATCTCTTTAAATATTAAAAACACGAAATTTTGTAATAATTTACGGATATATGGACGTCACTCTTTCACGCAAAAACTACTCGATGGATTTTGATGAAACTTTTACGATCTTCCATCACCACGCGGACGAGACCGCGGGATGCAGCTAGTTATTTTTATGGTAATAGAGTTTATATCAAATTTAATGGACCCTGGGCGTCGGAGTGAACGCTCCGAACGCAACCGGGATTTAATGCTTGGATGATGATGATGATAAGAGTTTCTATCTAATTTTAAACAATAGTAAATCCGACACAATCCTTATTAAGATTATAAATGCGAAAGGAACTCTGTCTTTTCGTTACGCTTTCACGGAACTGTTGGACCGATTTGATTGATTTGATTTGAATTTGATTTAAATACCGAAGCTGGAAAAGAGTTATTTTTCATCCCAGATGATGGGATAGAGTTTGGGATAGATTTCTGTAAAGGATCCCAGAAAGTAGGATATTTTTTTTATGTATTGCTATTTTCGTCATTTTAGTTATTTTATTAATTTTGACCATTTTAGTAATTTTGATCACTTTAGTAATTTATGTAGATTACAGATAGGTTTAGGTTTATATATATAAAACACTTAATTAACTTATTAAGTAACATAGAGTTATAGCCGCGGGAAAATCTCTAATGATCACATATAAAAACTTACCGAAACTTTTGTAAAGCGACCAAGATATCCTTAACACCACTATCACAATCAACAAGAACATAGGTAAGAGTCCAATAAGCTTTCTATTGCTGTCATTGTAGGGGTCGTTGTTGACCTCTGTTGTGTTTGTATCCATTTTTATACTTAATTGTCACTTAAAGTCACCTTTAAAACACTTAATAGAAAACTACTTATAGATTCGTATTTTTTTGACAATAAAAAACTATTATATTAATAAAAACTTAATGTCGAATAAGTATTGTGTAAAACACATTTGCAGAGATTCAAATCTATTTAACTGTTAATAACAACGTATTACACAAGTAATGTGCACAACAATGATTTAAGAGTTGAACCAGTCTGTTAATTTTCTATGCACCGTCTATCATATACAAAGCGTGAAATTTTCACACTGTATAATGACGAGCGTACCGTTTGCTTATGATTTACTTAAATTACATATCACGTGGTGCTTTTTTAAAAAAGTTAAAAGATTTGCGGCTGACAGAGTAAAATAATAAATAATTTTATCCACAGAAAACACTTGGTAATTTAAATTTGTTTCAAAATTACTATTTTTTATATAACGTGTTCTTTATTGAAAATAATGTTCATATTTGTTTATTTTAATTAAGTCTAAATTCTCATGATATTATTTCAAAAGAAATCCAACAGATTTTCACTCCTACATTGTTTAAAATCACACAGTTTTTGGTATAACGTCTTAATTCAAAACAATGTTTACGTTTGTTTAATTAAACTTTACTCTTCATAAGTATATTTTACTAAGTACGTTTAACAGGTGAGTACTTTTGTTCACAGAAAACACTTGATAATTTTAACTGGTTTAAAATCACAGTGAATTTTTGACGTAACGCGTTCGTAATTAAAGCGATGTTAGCCGATCGTAACTCGTTTCCGAATGTTGCGTCGGCGCAGACTGCGGGCGCGCGTGGCGCCACTCGCACTATCTCACAGACGCGCCGTCCATTGATAAAATTTCGTAAACTCTCCCCTCTGCCGGTGCATCATCGCCTCAGGACACGGTACGTGGCGATCAGCGATTATTTAATTCTTGCTACCTAAGCACATATGTATTTATGTGTGGTGGTGCGGGTGACAAAGGTAAGAATTTGTTGGTGGTGGAAAGAGACAAAATCCACAGCCGGGTAGATAAAGCGGCACTCACCTGCGGATTCCCAACCCTCGTTCCTTAGAATAGCACGTTCAGCACGTCTTCCGAAATTTGCGTATTATTCACACCAACAACTGCAGCGGGCTTACAGGTAAAAAGGGTTCTTATGATTGCACTTAATGCGCGTGCGGTTTTCGGGAGGTCGTCGCAAACTGGGCCAGGGTGGCACCACCTGTCTCTATCCAGCATGCGGATTTGCGGGAAGGAGGGAAAGGTAATATAAGGCATAAGGCGCCTAACCCATGTGTATGTGGGGTTGGTATAAATAAATGCGTGTTCTAGGAAACCAAGATTATATATTAACTCATGTGTATGTTACAATGTGTAACGCGTCGCGGGTGTAGGTGGTGGGAGACAACTGTGAAACGGAACGCGTCGCATGACATTCGATGCAATTCACTAAGTAGGCAGTATCCCCCACAGTACCATAATGGAGTATACCATCTCGCCATTACCACATAGTTATAAAAAACTTTATTACATACTAGGGGCCCGCTGCTTCGCACGGGTATCTAAAAAGAACTTTTTTGTAGAGTTTACTACTAAGCGAATTCAAAATATTTTCAAGCTACAATTATTCGATTCGGCACTTTATTTTTTGACATTGACTCCCCCTCCCGTACGGCCCGTATCCCAGTAACGCTTATATCGCATAAAGTGCTGCCTAGCTAACCGAGCAGAGTACGCGGCGACCACGCAACTTTTTTCTTATACTTACCTTTTTAAACTCGTGATATCTTTCGAATGGAATAATTCAATAAGTTATACAAAGGTATGGAAGCAGTCTTGAATATAAATAATTTATTTTGATGAGGAGTAATAGCAAAGCACAAAGAGCCTTTTCTGGGTGCGGCATTTCAATTAAATTTTAAAAATAAAAGAAAACATACAGACAAGATTTCACACATAACAATCAAATGTGTAGTTTGTTGTTTTATGTATAAAATATTATTTGAATCAAAATGATTTTTTGTAAAACAGCGGATTTTTAGAATAGAAGACATATTGTGGCAGCCCCAAATAATTGGGAAAAGGTGAAAAGAAAATGAGAATTATTTTTTTTTTAAATAAAATGTGGTATTCATTTAAACATACTACAATAATACCATCTAATCTAAAGAGACTAATAAGTAATTTAAATATTACCTAAATTAACTAACCATCATCAAAAAAGCGTCCATTAGCACTTTTCTTATTATCTCTATTACAGCGAAGACACTTTCGTATGTTCTTTATTAACCTAGCACCGTACACTAGATTTTAATTTGTTTTACAGCACTAGTGTTATGCATGTGCGATGCGCTTGTAATTAGGCTAAGAGTATTGTAAAAATAAACCAGTGCATTACAACCTCGTGTTTGACTCGCACGCTCCCGCTCTGTAGTTATTTATCAACTAGTTAAGTAAAAAATAATGTCAGTTAAATCGCTTCTGCTTATCAATATGCCTGTAGCTTCTTGCGATGACGTTGGACACGCGGCACCGACTGTGCATCCAAACGCTTCGATAAGATGTGATTCAGTATTTTCGATGATAAAGGCACATCCACCGTGCAATGATTCAGCTTATCTTAATAGATAAATGATGTTCATAACACGTCCGCATTATGCTTAGTGCAGCGGAAGACATACACCTGTTTTGCACTCGCTTTAAGCGGTTATTACACTATCCTGATTTTGGTTTCCGTTCTCTAGATTTCATACAGAATAGAGTAGAATTAGAATATTAAGATCCTCAATATGTAAATTACGATACTAATATGGAAAGACTTGGCTATGTTGGATATTTAAAGGAACTCCGGATTCTAAGAGTTAAAAACATAATATTGTTACTAACTTAGGTTCCGACAAAAACAAATTCCACTACTAATCTGTAAGAACACATTTTATTATCTATCGGCATTTGAACTAATTGTAATCATTTTATGATCGTCTTCTTTTGTTCACTTATTTATTGGCATACGTTTTTAGAGAACAGCCTATTTGTTTTATAGTAGTCGTTTATGACCGCTTGCGGCTGAATCATTAGCCAGGTGTTGCGGATTACGTCTACTAAAATACGGGTACATTTGTATTTGTGAGGTATAAAACGACGGCCTGATGGAGAGAGGGAGCAGTCAAGCGAGAACCAATATCAAGGCGTGACGTGTGTACAGTCGGAAATTTAATAGTGACGGACTAGGCGCGTTCTATTGAATTACGACCTTCTGCATTATGTTTGAATTTGTTTTGCTCGGTTATATTTGTACCTGTGTTATACGTGTTTGTATAGTATGTAATAAACTCTATATTAAGTCCAAGGGCATTTTAATTCGAGTCCCGCAACTCGTAACAATATTTTAGGTAATCTTACACATTTTATAGAGAGTACTTTTTTCGCATAACTCCAAAGAATAATTTCAATTAAATACGATATTGCGATGGGCTTAATGAGTTATTTGAGATGCGGCATTGATAATGACGTTAAGCATTGACAAATATTGGACATATGTATACACGTTAATGTGGCTATTCCTTAATATCGTTATTTTTAACACTTTAAATAAGACGCATTCGACCACTGTCTAAAAACAATTTTATTTTTGTCAGGGGTAAGCCAGCCTTTTGGTTACGCGAGACCTCAATTAGACGCGATTTGAGATGAGAGTACTCAATAGAGGTGATGAGCTCCAGGCGCCCACGGCCCCAGAGCCTCGTCCCCGAAAGCCACAAATACGTACCCACTACCAATGGTCTCATATTTGCGACATTGTGGGGCCTCCTGGTATGCGGCAGCAGCCCTAGCTGTCACGGCTGTTTCTGGAAGATGGGACGTCGCCAAAGTATCGACGCAAGTTGCGTTCTATACTAGGGGGTGTCCCATCTTCCATGCACTAACGTGGTTCCGTCCGGTCTCTCACCATCGTCGCGGCACAGCCCATTCAGTTCAAGTGCCTCCCCGCCGACAGCGATTTTTTCAGTATAGTTTATATTTCAATATTGTATACTGATTAGTATTATACTTAGAAACTGAATGAAACATTAATTGTGCCTTTCGAAATTATTAGGTGTGAGCATTAACGATGTGAGCTTTTTCTTATCAGCAGCGGCGATAAAGTTCGATTAATATAAATGATTACACTAAAGAAAAGTAAAATATATAATATATACAGCTTAATATAATATAGAGTTTCAATTCCCACTTCCCTTTCCTCAAATTCCATCCCTCTTATTCCACCACAAAGGTTGACCATGCGTTGATTGGTCAATGGGTGGCGGTAACAACCTTCTATTAGCTGGACCGACTACGTGTTTACCAGTTTTGCAATCATACAAACTAGAATAAGATAAATATAATAATGAAAATTATGTAATACTTGTTGATAATTTGTCAATAAATAATATACTTATGCCCTACGCTATTACAAGACGAAATAGTGACATCTATTAACGTAAAATAGTTCAGTTTTGTTTTTAGCAAAAATACAAATGAAATGACACATAATTACTAGATGGCAGCACTTAGTAGTCAATTATAGACACCGCTACTTGACCAGAGATGGCGGTTTAAAGATTTGTCGTTAACAAATTCTATAAATATAAAAAGCGATAACTAATAAATAATATTATATATTTTTTACCAATGCTATAACAACAATATTTTAAACTGAATTTTGGTACTTGTATTATTTGTACTGAAATCGCGCAATTTTAAAATTTTAACTAACTATTGTTATCGGAGATAAAATTTTCGAAGATAAAAATTTGATAAAATGGTTATTAATAATAAATATTACTCATGTTGTCAAGTCACGTTTATTGAAACAGAGATTCAAAAGAAAAAAAGATTTAGCGATTTTTCCATAAACATTAGACAAATATAATTAGTTAAATAGGTACATAATTAAAATAGACTTACGAAACAGCTCGCAGCAATGCAGGCAAATGCATGTACACGTGTAAATCACAATCAATATGAAAAAAGGCAAGAATAACACCGTGTACTCCATTTTGAAAAATGTAGAAGATTCTGAAACCGGTTCTTTGAATTAAAACACCTCTTATTGCATTGACATCGAATCACGCAATCGCCAAAGTTCGCACAAAACAATATTTTTGTGTGTTAAAATTTTGTGTTAATATATTATCTAAAAAATCGCTTACATGTAATGTATAGATAACAGAGGTATATTCATAGATAATATCCAGGATTAATTAGCAAGTTGTCACAGGTACTTGTTGTATTCTGCCGATTTGAAAATGACTAGCTAATATACATGGATCAAACACAAAAAAAATTACATGTCTACAGGGGAAGAATACAAATGTTGGAACGATATATTTTTTTTAATATAATGACTTTTATATTTAACAAATGTATCACGATTTTTTTGTCATGATAGTTATAACTTAAGAATGATATAAATAGACACATCGTAGTTTTTCTTTCTATGTGTGGTTTTATATTATTTATTTTCTTTTTATTATCTTGAATCAAATTTTCTAATATTGTATTGATTATATTATAATTTTCTTATAGTTTTATGAGCCAAATGCGTCACATAAATCTTTATTTTTAGTGGAAAATTAATTAATATGTATATTAATTTATGTGTTTTATATTGTAAGAATTATAATTATTGTACGTTTCCCAAATAAATAAATATGTTTATAAGTTTTGATTCACATACATGGATTCCTTTATGAAAAGCTGATTAATTTTTACATGTTTCTATCATTAAATAGTTTATTTTTGTTACTGGATATTCTTCAACGCCTACCAAACTGAGGTTGTCAGTATCCGAACAGTCTACATTTGGAGACATTTTAGTTTAAAGGAGAGCAATCAAAATAATTTATATTTTAAAATACAAAAGACTGTCAAGTCTAACATACCCACAACATAATCTTATGTAGTAAAAAATACATGAACAAATAATGTACATAAATATGGAGTTTATGTAACTTGAACACTTTACCTTCCGTTTTTGTGTTTGACCCAGATCTATTCAATTTCATTCTTAGTATGCACAATTTACGAAATACTGCTATAAAATGTCCTCCTCTTTAACCAAATCTAATCTTCTCATGTGAAGTATGTACAAGTAATTGGTATAGCAAAATGTAAAAATAGCAACTATGAAACATTACAAAATATTTTTTTGGAAAACATTAAATTAAAGAACAATAAAAGAAATAAAGGAAAGAAAGAACAAAAGAGAAATTAAAACAACAAAACATAAAAGATTACAAATCCCTCAAAAGTAAAAAGTCCGAGTAATCTCGCTCGCTCGGAGAGAGGAAAAAAATTCAGCACTAGAGAGACCTAGCGCGGGCATCAGAGTTTCCTTTCTTTGTATTTTTAGTAATATTGTAAGAACCCTGTATTGTTGACAGGTTAATAAATTTTCATTTCACTACTAATTTTGTAACGATACGATAAAATGTGAAGATAAATAATTTTTTTTTTAAATACAAATTTATGTTGACAGTGTCAAAATATAAAACAGGCAAACTACTAAAAAGATTTGCTTCCAATACTAAGCCATAAATAAAAATATATTTAGAAAAAGTCGATTAGTTTATAAATAACACACAACAAATGTAAGTAACGATAAATTCAAACAACAGCTGAATATCGTAGCACATTTTGAATCTAGTACCTAAGATCTAATTTAATTATATCCATCTATTTATGACCTTCCACGCGATTTCACATAGCCTTAACAATTTCTTAGAAAAACAGACCTACTTCTCGTAATATGACACTTGTTTATAAAATGTGGTGAACAGAGAATGAAAACAATATTTTAAACTAATGTGTATATTATTTTCTTTTTTACCGCATCACAGATTATAAATAACTAGTGGTCGAAATTCGACCATAATAAATATAAATTATAAATTTGAATATTATTAAGATTCTGTTGTCAAAGATTATACTTCTATAATCACCGATTTAACCAAGACTACACTGTTATTTGACTTTAAAAGTAAACAAAAGAGTATGTATGCGTGCATGTGTCAAATACACGGTAATATGTGAAATGTCTTTTTATTGATTTAATGCCTTTTTTATGCTTTAATTATTTTTTTAAAATTTTTAACCTGCACTCCTGCTCTATATAAACTATAAATGTGTGAAATTTCACACACCTCCGTCTGCGCAATTTTCGTAAAAAGGGGTACAAAGTATTTGCGTTACATATTAATATAGTTGTCGGAGGGAAGCTATAATTATTGGTTGTATTGTTGACTGGATGTATAACGCACAATATCATTTGTTTACATTTTAATTGCTTCTTAAATTCTTAATTTAATCTAATTTGTTTAATGTTTCTATAACTTAAAGATCGTTCTAACCTAATAAAAGTTATGAATATTGTAATTTAATAAACGACCAATCAGAGCAGAGCTTATGGCGCAGCGGGGTCAGACGCCCTCTATACTTTGAGTAGTATCTACTTCGGTAGACTGAGGAGTTTTTGTGGCCCATTTGGTTGGTGGCGACAGGTCGAGTTGGACCTTTGAGAATATTAAAGAAAGTAGAAGCTTGGAAGTATGAGCGGTGCCCTGAACCCGCTGCTCGGTCTAAACTATATCAAAATGTGGATCGAATCTAAATTAAAAGTGTATAAACCGTGGCTGTTGTGTTTTATGCTCGCATTTTACCCTGATGACGCCCACTAAACCTGTAATAACTAAAGGAGATGTCGTCGTCGTCGATAGTTATAAATAATAATAAGTGATAGTAGCGTAATGGCTAATGCACGCGCTAACATCGGTGAAGGAAAACATCGTCATGAAACCTGCACATCGAGATAACCGATATGCCAAAATTGCATTGCCACCTTGGACAAGCGGAGCGGGTATACTGTCCGTTCCCCCTACAATGAGAGGCTCGAGCACAGCAGTAGGACGTCTATGGACTGTTCTTATAATTATTATATACTGATTATAAAATTCATAAAACTTCAATAACGCCATTCATTTATACTTCACCCGCAACATTTTTGACATAGCACTTTATCAAGGAAATATCGTATCTGTAATATAAAATTATGATATAAGGTCGGCTGCGATTTTACTTAAACCCCAAAATAAATAATATAATTTTTTCCTTACAACTTTAAGTCTATTATTATTCTTGTGTTTTGTTTTAAGCTAAGCTAGTATAATTTCAAGTTATTCAATGTGTTTGATTGGTTCAAGTCATTGAATAACATTGATAACATCAGCAACATTCAATTGCAGATGTTGGTGTTGTTTTAATTCAAATTACTATATATAATTATATAAAATCATTGGAACTAGGCATGTTTGCTGAAGAGTTTTTTGCGCCGCTTCTTATCTTCAAGCTACAACATGTTGCGAAGCGGTGGTAAATTAGATTAGGCTTCCATAGAGTAAATAATAACCATAAACAAAATTAAAACTAAATAATTGAAATGAACAAATTAAACATTAACAATTCTCATCGACACTTGACATCTTTGTTAGTAATGTATATACTATATATAAGATTTATAATACTAAATTCTACACACAATACTATTACTGTTTGTCCAAATAATAAAGCGTAGGTAATAAAGTAAGAGTAATTTTTGTCTATCTTGAGATAGACAAATATTCCAAAAGTTGCATTTTGAGAATTACATACATACATAACTTCACGCCAGGTCCCTTGCGGGGTAGACACGAACAACAGAGCGCCACACAGGCCCATTCTTACACACCTCACTTGCTTCTTTGACATTCATAGCTCTTGTCATGCACGCTCATCTGTTCTTAAGGCTCCTAACATCACCTTCTGCTAACACATGATCAATTTGATCATGGAAAGTGTGTCGTGGCCTTCCGCGACTTCTGCATCCATCCACTTTTGCATTGTATATCTGTTTAGTCATTCTTTCATCATACATTCTTTCCACATGCCCGAACCACCGGAGCATTCCTTTCCTTACCTTCACCCCGACACTCTCTTTCAGACCAACTCTCTTTCTTACTTCGGTATTACGAACGCGGTACGCGAGCGGGCCTTCTGGCTGAGGTTTTTAGCGCCTAGAAGTTTACCTAACGCTCCATTCACACTATTCCCCAAATTTACTCTTCATTCTATGTCAGCGGTGTACCTTCCATCCCTGCTAAAAGCACATCCAAGATATACAAACTCATTCACTTGTTCCAGCATAACATCATCGACCATTATACTTGCATTCGTTCTGGTTTCTTCTCTTTGAGAAGTAAGTAGTCTGAATCCCCTTTAATTTAATTCTCATTTTTGAATGCAAAATCTCGATTCCCCTCACAGATCTATTATATAGTATAAATAAATTCAAGATTATGTGCTAAAACACTACATTTTTTATACTTTTACATATAAATGATAAAAACAATTTTAATTTACTTTAAAAATAATAATAATCATACGCCATTTGTCTCATTATAGCCATGACATCAGAACTTTTTACGCTCGTACTAAATCTAGGAAGCTATAAGATATTTCAATTAACTTGATTGTTATCTAGCCAGGTCTAAACTATTTTAAGATTTTTTTAATAGGCTATGTTTCTGTGCTTTGTAATCATAACTCACTTGTCTGCTGAGTAATTTCAAAACCTAGTAAATGCATTATATTCGGCCTTCGCAGTACTAATAGAAATATTCTAAAACAAACATTCATGTAACAATAGATAAAGACTTTCTTTAACTTATGTAATGGTAGTAGCTGTGTACAGCTTTGAGAAATTGCTATAATAAAATATCAGGCACTATACCTTTATTTTCAGAAAAGAAAATTTTAATTATTTATTCAAGACATCTATTCCACGGGAACGATGTCATTTATCAGGTTATCAAATATTATAAATGTTCACGCATAATATAGCTAGCTATTTGTCGAGATTCATTGTAATCCGTTCAGTATTTTTCAGGTGAGATCTAGCAGATAGACAGGCAAAAATATAAACAATGAATCTTCTAAATCAGCTGACCCAAATTAACATCCCTATTTTTTATTTAATTTTTTAATTCACTGTAGAAACTTTACAAAATATATTTGATTGTATATTCTGTTTTTTTAATGTACATGGACTAACAATCTGTTTTACTACCCGTAGGCAAAAGGTTTGCCGATAGCCTCATAATGTCACGCGTCGATGTTTAGCAGGGTTGCCAAAAAAGGTTACATAAATAGTTGTTGCAATAAATTTAATATTTATTATTGTATCGACTTTACATGAGTATATATAATAATAGTGAGTAGTCATCAGCAAACCTTCTGCGCGCGGCTTACACAGAATTTAGTATTATGAGTCTTATACATAATTACTTTCAATGAATAAATACAACACCAACCTCATTTGCCAAATATTGAATAATTGAAAATATACTAGCTATCGTAAGTAAAGTGGTTATAAGTGCTGGGCCTGGTTACCGCTATATCTATTTTTAGGTCAGAAACCCTCGCAGGCGTCCTCAGAACACTGTGCTAAAGTTATATCATAATCTGATCAATGGCTTAGGAACACATACAGGACATACATACGTCGGTTCTTATATTCTCAAGACTAGCAAATAACTTTATTAGGAAGGTATGTATATAAGGTATATATATATGGTTTCTGTAGGACACAAATTCGAAATTTACACAAGAACAGCCACATGGAAGACTTTAGTTGGTAATAAAATTATGGAAATATATGAATGAAAAATAACCCACTTACTGAAAACTCTGAAGATATACCTCCCAATAATAAGGTCACACATTTGCAAATACATTAGAACCAATATCAAAACTGTCACTATGAAAAATAAAAACACAATTTCTCTTATTTCCAAAAACATGACTTCTGTTTTCATAAATAATAATTTTATAACACTACCAAGTCCACAATGTATTTTGTATTCGTAAATTCGTTCGAAAACCTTGTCGTTCAAAAACAGTTGGGTTATAACTGTTTTCAGTGTTACCTTCTAAGATGGAATCACCCATAAACAGCTTATCAATCGGTGATAACGATGAAGCACTGTGTGTGGACACTGCATTTTCTCCTTGAACTTTAGGCTGATAATCTTAAGATCATGTCTTACCATGACGCAGTTAGAATTTAAATGAAAATGTATTTTTAAAAGCTTCGAAGAATTCAAAAAAATTTACTATTTTTAACTCGTGTTTATTAAAATATGTTTTAATGATTTTAAATTCTTATTTCAGAGTTTAGTCGACAAGCAGACGGGCCACCTGATGGAAAGCGATTACCATCACCATTTTTGTAATACCAAAGTTGCTATAAATGCTGCTCTTTAAAGGGAGACTGCAACCTGGCCACTAATGACTAAAACAGAACCCAAGATTGATTTAGGCGGCATACTCTAGACCAGAGGTGGTAGCCATCCAGTCGAGGAAAAACCTTATCACCTGGTGGTTTCTTTTGTCGCCTTTTACGACGGGCTGCTTGGCCGCAAGAAATTCTATTCATTCTCCGTTCCTGCAAAGATAATATTGTATGAGACGTGGTAGATCCATGCTGGAATCAATATCTTGATAGCAACTCTTAGAGCCGGCTATAAAACGCTGTCACAGAATATCGGCGTGAAACGGTTAACGGTTTCATACGATAAATGAGTTTCGATGGCCCACTCTCCTATCCCATCTTCCCTGTAGGCAACGGAATGGAATGTAGTCACCATTATCCTTTTTAAGTAAGCTTCTGTAGCCGCTGTATTTTGGCAATAATTGAGCACATGTTATTGTCTTGGGTCATCTGCTATTACAACAGTGATAGAATGACCGTCCACCGTTGTCGTAGTAGCACTGTAATGGTTGCTTTTTCAGGGCCCCAAGTATGCTGTAGTTTAACATTTATTCACAGAAATTGATCCTAATGGCATATACTCCTTTTTTTAAAAAAAATCACTGGTGACAATCACCAACAAACACGCCGAAATCATGTTAACGCGAACGAAGTTTTGCTAACACAACTAGTTTAAAACATATTAAAAAATATCAGGTTTTGAAAATTACAGCGTAGTATATTCCAGTCGCAAAACATCAAATAAGATACAATAAAGACTACTGTAATCTTCCTCTCCTTATGATGAAGTAAACTGAACACTATCTCGTTATAGATAGAACTCAATTACCTTTGTACTTTAAATCATCTTCAGATAATCTGATAAACCTTAATCTCGTCCTCACGATATATGACCATTTTATTCTGATCCCTGATAAGCCCCTTATTAATACAGAAATACAATAAACTGTTTAATAATATAGGAAGGTTCATTGAGTTAGAATATTTGAGGGGTCTTATTAAGTTGGATGTATATTGGGAATTTTGCACGAGTGAACAAAGAGATCTCTAGTAATATAATAATCCCATCAAAAACATAAATGTGAAATGCGATTCAAGTTCAATATTATGATACTAGCTTCTGCCCACGACTTCGTCCGCGTGGAATAGTAAAAAAAAAGTAAGTTAAAAAACCCTGCGATTTTAAAACATTCTTCATAAGCGCTCCGCTCCTATTGCTCTTAGCGTGATGGTATATAGCCTATAACCTTTCTCGATGGGCTATCTAACACTGAAAAAAAAATTCAAATCAAACCAGTAGTTCGTGAGATTAGCGCGTTCAAGCAAACAAACAAAAAAACAAATTTATCAGCTTTATATATTATATATATATATATATATATATATATACATAGGATAAAACTCTCTCACGAGACCACACCCTGTTAAAATCTTTTATTATGTTACGTTGCAGAGTAATTACTTTCAACTTGTAATAAGCTGTTTAAGTAATTAAAACTCTTTTAACTATCCCATGGGAACTCTTAAATTTTTCGGGATCAAAAATATCCTATATGTTGACCAGGGATATAAGCTATCACCATACAAAATTTCATGTAAATCGATCCGGTCATTTCGGAGATTACCCGGTACAAACAGACAGACAAACAGAAAAAAAAATAATTAAAAATCTAAATTAGTTCTATTTCACTTCTTACATCCCCCTGACTCGGTTTTAGCATTTTTTTTTCATTGTACAGATATTTGACCTCTACAATTTTATTATATGTATATGTATTATAGATATGCCTTGGTGTTTGACTTAAAAGACAACAGAAGTGACATCTTAAATTGGTGCCAAGTTCAATACTCACTCTTGAAATTCATTTATAGTAACATGAAATATTTTTTAACTTAAAATATCTAATAAAACTACGTTTTAACGGTTTTAAGTGCGGTAATTCATTTGATTTTGGTTATTCCGACTTTTCGGACACTTTTCAGTGGCCGTGATTACTGAAGAAAAAAGGTGACAAATGTCAACGTGTATTATTAAAGTTTTACTTAACCTACCGCCAACTTGTACATGTTTATGGTTATTATCTACTCTATGGGAGCCTAATCTAATTTACCACCGCTTCACAACGTGTTATGTCTTGAAGAGAAGAAGCGGCGCAAGAAACTCTTCAGCAAACATGCCTAGCTCTAACATTTTTATGTAATATTAAAATGGACGGAAGAAAAAATAAAAGAAATTATCAGTCAAGTTGGTTCATGTTCGGTTGCACGCAGAAAGAGCTCACAGTGTCTTGAGGTCTGGCAGTTGGTTTGTGCTGGGTTTGGGTCTTAATAGTTTTTATGATCGGATCCCAAACAGCTGGTACTTGCCAATCATCTTCTCTATAGAAATTTGGGTGTTTTTTTTAATGTCAATAGCCTCACGCATCATTCTAGGTATGAAACGATTCTCTTTCGCGAGGATTTGTGGGTTATCGAATCTGATATAATGGTTGGGTTTATCCAGCGTGTGTTCACTGATCGCAGACTTCGTAGACCTTGTGTGTTTCATGTGAGCAACGTGTTCTTTTACTCGTGTTTTTATGCTCCTCTCTCGTATGATAATCCACACTCTCAATCGATACAGGTGTCTACAAGCTAGAGCCTAGATATTTATCAGACTCGAGTGCTGGCCGGTAAGCAATGCATTCGTTACGAATTTTTTCCATATTTCATTTAGAACAGAATATATTGTTTACTAGCTGATTTCGTCCGCGCGGTATTTCTTTCACGAAACCCTAACCACCAACCAAAGTTACTCTTTGTAACATCAACTATCCATTGCCAGTGAAAATCCCGTTAAAATCGGTTCAGACAGAGAGACCGACAGACAAACAAACAGATAGACGGACAAAAAAATCTAAAAATTGCATTTTCGGAATCTCCTGGTCCGAATGATCTCTTCTGACTTATTCCCATTTTTGTTTTGAAATTACAAACAGACACTTTATTGTTATTTATCTGTATGGATTTTCTTGAAAACTGTATCTCATAAATTCCGTTGCAAATATGCAACAAACTCATGTAAATGTATGAGCGTCTGATTTACACGCGATTGTCTTGTATGGACACTGTTAAACTTTTAATGTTAATTAGTTTTCATACAAAACTCGAACTCCCATACAACAACAAGGTAAGGTAAAGTACTTTTGAATTTCAAACTTCTTTAGTACTGACTAACTAGTACACATGAAAAAGCTACGTTTTAACGATTTTGAGCGTGGTATTTTATTTGATTTTAATTCCGACATTTCAGTCACTTTTCTGTAGCAATAATTCTTTTGACTGTCTCTGTTTTGTAATAAATAATAATAGTACATATCGAGCAACTTTGAGAAAATCATGTTTCTTACGATAACTGAGAGATCCGATGGCCACTTCTCTTTCCCCTTATCCCATGCCTCCTATCCCATGCCTCCTATCCCATGCCTCCTATCCCATGCCTCCTATCCCATTCCTCCTGTCCCATGCCTCCTGTCCCATGCCTCCTGTCCCATGCCTCCTATCCCATTCCTCCTATCCCATGCCTCCTATCCCATGCCTCCTATCCCATGCCTCCTATCCCATGCCTCCTATCCCATGCCTCCTATCCCATGCCTCCTATCATATGCCTCCTATCATATGCCTCCTATCCCATGCCTCCTATCCCTTACCGTTGTATTTGAAATAGACTTTATCTGATTTTCATCATTCACCTCATGGAACCCTAAAGAGCAGAGGCTGTCTATTCGGGTGCCCAATTAAAGGTGCAAGTATTACTTTGTGGTTAACACGCGGCTTTTAAGTGGTTGTACGTACATTTGACAATTCTGATTGATGTTAAAATTGTTATTAGACTTTGAGAGATAATTGGGACCGTTACTTGAATAGACTTACTCTCCAAGCTTGATTGTGCAACACTCTATGTAAGAACAAGTACTGGATGTGGTAGAGTCTCAGAAACGATTAGACTGAACAAATGGTGTTTCATACTAACTGTTATGGCACAACAACCCAAAATGAGTCCTGGCCTCCGAAATGAGAATACTCCTGTCTGTTCAGTGCCGTCTCCTGCCATCTCATAGGCTTGAAGCTTTTTATGGATGTATAGGTTCACGTTTGACAACTATCTCACCTGATGTTAAGTGAAGATGCGATATAGGATGGAGCATACTTACCTAGTAGATACCAATTCAGTGACTTGAAACCACTGGTTTATATGAATCGGAGAATACAGACTCCAGCAAATTGTTCTACTTGAGAGCAGTGCGTGTGAGAGAGATGGAGGCGAAATGTTTTTCCTAACCAATGGTATGTCCACCATGCAACCATGGCGCAAACCGGTGCGTGTGGTTGTCTGATGATAGAAAGGGGATTAGGACAGCAAGTCGTGAAGTTCCATAGCACACTCTCTACCTATATAGTGCATCAGAAGCAACCAATCTGCTGATGCTCTCTAAAAAGAGACTGAAATCTAGCTACAGATGCCGGAATACATCTCAATGTTTTTATGGCGGCATACTTTAAGATCATAGGTGGTAGCCGTCCAGACGGTCATATGCAAACCATCTGTGGGTTATTTTGTCGCGTCTTTTGACAGGAACCAACGTAGGAAATTGTATCGTTTCTCCGTTCAAGCGAGGACTGAAATTTACCAATTAATGGTGGAACACAACGGTTGTTATATGATCATGTATACTAAGATGAAGTATTTGTTTGTTATACATTTATTCTTTAATTGTCAATGTTATTATTCAGCTCGTTTGTTTTAGGGATCCAAAAATGTCAAAGTTTAATTAACACATTTTAGTTTGTAATTCAGAATCCAACTAATATTGTAGTGGAACACTTACAAGCGAATAGATGGCGCTGTGCAATATTTGAGGTCGCAAACGATTAATATACAACAGACCACTCTGGGGCCCAGACACCCAGACCATATCAAATAACAGAAAGTTCGTTTCCGAAATTTACCATGCCAGGTGTCGAGTTCAGAGCCTCTGCGTTCCAGCGCGTTTGGCCGACGAGGACTTAGGCCTGCTCCGCCCGCTCGACCACAGCGGCCGTCGAATGCTTATTAACCGACCTCCAAAAGGAAGAGGTTCTCAACTTGATCGGTATGTTTTTTCTATTCATGTACAACGATTACTCTGAGATTTCTGATCCGATTTACGTGATTCTTCTTTAGTTTGATGCGGAATACTTGCCTTTTAGTCCCCTAAAAATTTAACATAGTTTGGCCTAGCAGTTTTCATTTTATGATTTTTTTCCGTTCCCGTTTCTTGGGACCTATATTATTTAAAGCGCGCAGCACTTTTCCCAAAGCCAATGAAAGGTTTTCACGAATAAGCTATTGGTTAAAAGTAACATGCAGACGTAAAAAAGGCACCGAGATGCTTAGTCACTGTTGAAAAATTTAAGGCTTAGACAACGCTTGGCTCCTGAAATACTGATCACAAACGAGTCGATGTCGTCGTTACTTAACTTTAATTATTATTTTATATGACGCTGAACCTTTCCTCTAACAACTAACGTACTACACTTGGTTTGTTTATAAATTGATTCGCATAACCGGCCCCAGAATCACTGGTCACTGCGTCTCAATGAATTTTTTGACGGTGGTGGTTCTTGGAATTATAGGTATTGTATTGTATTGTATAACTGGTGCGATATTATCTCACTTAACAATTAATATTTAATACCTAATGACATGTACGTTTATTTATTAGTTTATATGTATATTAATATTGTGTATATATTATTAATCTAATATATAAAATTCTCGTGTCACAGTTTTCGTTGCCATACTCCTCCGAAACGGCTTGACCGATGCTCATGAAATTTTGTATGCATATTGGGTAGGTCTGAGAATCGGCCAACATCTATTTTTCATCCCCCTAAATGTTAGGGGTAGTCCACCCCTAATTTTTTATTATTATTTTTTAGACAAAATTTTTAATTTCTATTTTTTTATGATACAACATACAAAAATACATATAATCATCAATTTTCACCCTTCTACGATAAACCCCTATTTTTTACCGGGCAGGACGACGTCTGCCGGGACAGCTAGTATATATATATATTTTTAATGGCGAGGATGAACACATTGTTACGAGTTACGCAGGACTCGAATTAAAACGCCGTTGGAATTACTATAGAATTTATTAGAACTATACAAACACGTATAACACAGGTATAAGTAAACTGGACACATCCAGTACAGACTGCACGATTCAATAATAACACGCGCAAAATCCCTCACTATATCGCTCATCGAATGTACGTCTTACTCGTATCGTGATCCTCGCTTGACTGCTTCACCCTACACGATGCCCGCGGATCGTCTTATACTAAACTGTATAATACAACAAAGGACCGCGTTGACTGAGGTTTCTGATTGCGAATTTTAAACACGAATTAAACAAAAGAACTAATGCGACAAAGGTAATAAACCAGGTTTTATGGCACATAAGTGTGCATCCACTTTTTGTTGGCATGTAACAATATGATACTTTTTATCCCGAAAAATGGGATAGTTACCGGGATAAAAATATATTTGTTTCTCTGTTTTTTATGCTTTTACGGAAAAACCACTGGATCAATTTGGTTGAAATTCCAAATTCGGTATACATGCAACTAGAGTTTACCCCGAGGCTGGGCCGTGGGTTAACCTCTGGTATCTTATGGAGATACTTATGGTTGTTATCTAATATTTCCAGCTTTCCATAGAGGAGTGGTTGACAGCAGGCTATACATGTATAACAATTCATATAGATACGGTGAAGAGGAACGCTTTAAAACTATGGTATCAGAAGCTGTTTCCAGAGGATTGGTTGTCAAACGACACTCCTGTGAATTATCTCTTCAAAACGTCAAAGCCGAGGATGACAGTTGGACATAAACGTCGAAATTATGATTTTGCAAATGTGCTCTTGTTCAAATGTGAATTTGAAGAGAGAGGGACATTAAGTATCTCTTTCTTTGGAAATGTACTTACACATTCAAGCACGACTGCAACTACTTATATCAATGGTATGTTGTCTGCAATCCTTTAGTGATAGCCTTCTTATTGAACTGATAACTAGATATAATTACTTGAGCTTAATAGCAAAATAATAATAATCTGAAGTATTATAATCAATGTTTATTACACTAGAATTATTTCAATTACAAAATATTAGGACATCATCAAGAGTTGTCTCCACTCTTGTCAGGTGTCGAGCAGCAATTTGCCCTTAAAGAATACTGCGATTATCGAACAGTAATTATCGACCACAATATACTATGCGTCTCTTGTCCAACAGAGCTTTCGCTCTGTTCAACTTACATTAACTTCCAACTTTATAACTTCTTACTCCATTTTCGATATCCGTTGCCTCTATAATAAATGCTTCTTCATTGACATTGACATCCGGTTATACTATTTCCGTTTACTACATCAATGAACACTATCCGGTTATTGACTACTTCCGTCATATGGTTACTTTACAATAGCAAATACTATTCCGCAAGCTCACTGACTGACTGACAACACAGCCCAATTACTGAAGTTAGGACCGTGAAAATTTGTATACGGGTGTTTTCTATGCTGTAGGTAAGTACTCAGCAAGGATTTTTGAATATGCTACTCCGGAATGGGTTAAAGTTAGTATTGAAGGGAGTGCCCCGTATCCACATACATACTACATACGCAGAGCAAACTACTTAAAAATTTGTATGATTTCAGGTATGGATGATAATAATATGATTTGGAGGAAGTTGACCCCTAAAGTCTCTTCAAAAGGATTCAAGCGGAAAAGAAAACACAAACACAAGTATCTGAAAAATCTAATGAGTTTAATGTATTTATAATCCCACTGTGTTCTTAACATAAAGAAATAAAACTTGTAAATTCCGGCTTATAATTTTTAATGTGTTTTATATTTGTAGTTAACTTTATTTGCTTCTTGTCCGTCTATATTAGATATAAATGTGCCACTACCATCACACGTGGTAGACCCATGCTGGGACTATTATCTTGATCGTCAGCTTTTAGGGCCAGCTCGATACCACGCAAACACAGAACGTTTGAAACGTTTACCCTTGAGGTAATCGTATTTCGTGCGGAGAATAAGAGTTCTGATGTCCCACTTGCCCCTTGCCCTATGCCCTATGCCCTGTACTTACATAATCAAAGTGTATGGAAATAATGAGCTTCGGGAGGAAAGGAATATTTACAGGAACTAGTGGTCTGAAATAAATGAATTATTATTGTCATGTCATTCAATAATAAAAAATATATATTACTAGCTTCTGTCTTCGACTTCGTCCGCGTGCTGCGGTTTTTCAACTATCCTACGGGAACTCTTTAATTTTTCGGGATCAAAGTATCCTATATGTTGATCAGGGATATAAGCTACCACCATATAAAATTTCATTTTAATCGGTCCAGTCGTTTCGGAGATTAGCTGGTACAACCAGACCGACAAACCGATAAACAGAGAAACAAAAAAATTGAAGAAAATCTAAATTAGTTCTATTTCACTTCTTACATCCCCCTGACTCGGTTTTAAGCATTTGTTTTCATTGTACAGAAATTTGAATTCTACAATTTTATTATATGCATAGATTATGGAAGTAAGAAAAATCTCTAGAATTGGAAAATAGCGTAGTTTTTATTTAATTATTTGAATCACAAAATTGAACAAGGTCCTTTGAGCCGGATATGCTTGAATATTTCAACTGCTAATGGTTTGTTTACTCTTGGTTTTATGGAAAGATTGAAATCTGGCAAAGGTAGCAAACAATAAAATATAATTAACTGAGCAAAATTTATAAAAATACAAACTTAATATATAAATGCACTAGTGGTCGACATGCTCGAAATTCGACCATAATAATTTTTGTCAAGGGATATATCGCTTCTTTGCTTCAATAACGTGACATATCCCAATACTGACTTATTTCACTCACTCAATGTTTTGATAAATTTATCAATTATTATCACAACTTTCTCATATATTTCAAAAAACTTAGTAAATTGACAATAAATTTAATTGTAAAAAATATTTAAAAATGTATAATATGTTTGGGTAAAATCTTTTTTGAAACTTTAAAAGTGGCGTACTGTAAATTTGGGTTTTTCAAGATACCACGTTATTGAAGCAAAGAAACGATATATACTTCTATAATCACAGATTTCGCCAAGGCAACAATAGACAAGAGAGTATATATGCGTGTGTGTCAAATACATGGTAGTGTGTGTAATGTTTTTTTAATGATTTAATACATATTTTATGCATAATGAAAAAAAGTCTTAGCATTCTGCACTCCTTCTCTATATAAACTAGAAGTGTGCGAAATTTCATACTCTTCCGTCCGCGCAATTTGCGTAAAAAGGAGTTCAAGGTTTTTGCTTCACGTATTAATATATGGATTCTAATCTTGAAATTTAAAATTCCTTGTACAGTCAGCAATAAAGTTTTGTTCCATTTTGAAGAAGAAAATATAGTTGTAATTAAAAGTTAATGGTGAAAGTCAAATAAATAATTATTATTTACATTGCTACTTATTGTGAGGTCTGACTGTTTGGTTTTTTTAATAATTGATTTTATTTGTGGTTCATTTTTATTTATTGTTCAGTGTTATTTGTTGCTAATTGTTGTTATGTATTTGAAATTAAATTTGTTCATAAAAAATGGTATCGATGTTGAAACGTGGTCGATGTAAGCTTTTGAGGTTAACTTCCCATACTAGACAAGTTTTGTAAAATTTACACAAATATTTCGCAAATGAGTGCAATGCTGCAGTGTTGTGAATCCCGCTCAGTCAGTTTGCTAAATCAACTTCCATCGGAAAGGTGCAATCAGAAAGCAAATGTCATTTTTCAGAACAATGACCAACAATTTGTATTTGTAAGCTAGGTTTATCTTTAGGATTGTCTTAATATTTATTACTTAATTTATATTTAATCTCATTTTTAAGTTTGTTTAGCTTTTTTCCAGTTCAACTGTTAACTTAATAAATTGTATACTATCTCTATAAATATAAATATGTTTCATTTGGTATTAAAAATCAGAATATTTTCTTAAGTTTTCACGACTTGTATACATAATAAAACACGACCACTCAAAAGCGGCCGAAACGTCGGAATAACCGAAATCAAAAAAATCACCGCGCTTAAAACCGTTAAAACGTAGTTTCATTAATAAAAATTATATGTTTTAAATTTTAAAGACGAAGTAAACAAGAAACTTCGAATGCAGGAAAGGCAATAAACTGCATTTTATGACAGCCAGCTGTGCGTTCTTTGTCGGTATATTTATTATTTTAATATCGTTTAATATTCTTGGTTTCATATTAAGTACCTGTCTATAAAAATATATTAAAAGTATTAGTTTATTCATTTATGTGCTGACCATACACTACTACAAACGCAAAAACGTCCGAAGCTAACTTACCGATATAAATATGTTAATACGATGTACACATGTAATAATTTATTCATGAATAAGTGTTGAATGTCGAAAGCGTTCCCATGTGTGAGATTAATACCATGCAGAGGTATCTGAAGCCCATCTTAATATAATTAACACCTCTTTTGAGACGAGTACAAACAAAAAGGATGTAACGATTGCGTATCAATAACACTTTGCATATCAAATACGTGTACATCACTCCCGGTTAAGATATTGTGTTCGAATCTCTACTGTATGTACAAAGTGGGACACAATTGTCACGACTTTAAACCAAATCTAAATCTTTAAATCAAAGAAACTCTACAATCTCTCAACAAACAAAATAATAAAAAACCAACATGGTGTACCCCTATTTGGGATACCTAGCACAACGTTAATTTGGAACTGACTGATCCCGACTTTGTTTAGAAGGCAAATTACTATAATATATAATAGACATAAAAAAACCTTACTGTACACCAAAGCACAGATATATTAAAGTAGATAAAGATGAAAGATAGTATAACGGGCTGCCTTATCGCTGAAAATTAATTTCAAAAAAAATATTTATTAAAAAAAAATATATATACATACAGCACATATCAGTGTACTAACGTTATCTAGCGCACGCGTCCCTAACTGGGCGCGGGTTCTATCCTGGCCGGAACGCATACACGACTTAAGCAGTTTTCTGACCTAATGTGCATATTTTTACGATTACCACGTGCTAACAACGGTGAAGGAAAACATCGTGATGCAACCTGCACATCCAGATAGCCGATATGTCAAACCTGCCAAGCCGCCTTGGACAAGCGTGGCGTGTATACTTTCCGTTGCCCTCCCCTATAATGGGAGGCCCGAGCCCAGCAGTGGGACATTTATGGGCTGTTATTATTAGTATTATACATATCAGTACAGAAACAAAATAGATACGAATAATTTCAACGGCAACAACGCAACAGTCCTTTAAAAAAACGGCAGCGCATTTGTAGCACTTTTGATGTTGCAAATGTCCATAGGCAATGGTAACCACTTTCCATCAAGTGGGCCGTCGGCCTGTCTGTGGAACTACTGTAATAAAAAATAAAAAAACGGTTCTTTTAGAACATTTATTCCACGTACAACAATCATCTGGAGGGAACTTTCCGCCGCGGTTTTTCCTTTGCATTTCTAAGAGGTCGGTAACGCGTTGGTGACACCCCTGGTGTTGCAAACGTCCATAGGCGATGGTAACCACTTTCCATCACATGGGCCGCCTGCCTATTTGCCTGCTTCAGGCTATAAAAATATATGTATTTATAAACATACATATCGTATTGAATCCCTTGACAATAACAAGAGTGCACACTTCGATCGCCCATCATACATCGAACGAGCCCGGGGCTGAAATTTCTCATTATACTTCGAAACCGAGCGCAGACAGCTAAATTGAGACGACGTACTCTCAGCTCCATATTTCATGCCTTGCCAGAGAGCATAATGTTTGTTATGCCTACACTAGAAAGCTAGACAAAGAGATTATAGTCATTTATACTTGAAGCAAAAACTTGAAAATTGGGCCGACGGAGGATTATGACATTTCGCACACTTATAGTTTACATACAGAACAAGGGACGAATGCTATTTTTTTTCTCTTAATAATACATAAAAATACATTAAATCAATAAAAGAAACATTACACATACCATCATATATTTAATACACGCACGCATATATACTTTTGTCACTGGTTCTCTGCTCCTATTGGTCTTAGCGTGATGATATATAGCATATAGCATAGCGTAACCTCCCTCGATAAATGGGCTATCTAACACTGAATTTTTTTCAAATCAAACGAGCAGTTCGTAAGATTAGCGCGTTCAAGCAAGCAAACAAACAAACTCTTCACCTTACATATTAGCATAAGATAGATGCATTATTAAGCCGCGTACTCACCTGCGAACCGTAACCGTTGCTGTAACCAAAAATGATAGTGTGTAACGTGGCTCGCGAGCTTGAGGTTAGTGGCAGGCGGCGCGTTCGCAACGACCATAAAGAGCGAAGATAAGAAGAAGAAGCGAGAAGAAGTTGCAGTCACGGCTCCTAGATAAATACGCGGTTTTACAAAAATAATCAGCTATAAAGATTGTATTCTTGGTTGAGACTGGTGGTTGCTTCGATCCATGGCATGTAGTGGGAGAGGTCGATGAAGCGGGCTGGTGCCGAGCACCCTGGGCCGCGCACCCCGAACCCAATCTGACCAAAAACAACGATTACATAAATAGTTCGTTTTGATTCTCTAAAGAGGTCAGGTTTTAAAAAGTTAAGATACGGGTATGACAAAATCTATCCATTAATGTGGGTACATTGAAACGATTTTAAAAAAACAACGGTAAAAGACTATATAAACGACTGAGGACACGGTGCATTGTTTTATTTATTTTTTGTCATTCGAAATTAACGTAAAAACTATTAGGCCGATTCCGATGCGGTTTTCGCAGATCGACAGTTAATATTATGTCATAAAATGTGTGATATTATTATCCCAGCAATCAAGCGAGAATTTACCCGGGAGCGATTTTTAGTAGCTCGACATAAAAATTAGCTTATTCCGACACAGTTTTCACTAAAGCTATCGCTTACATTATTGTTTAAATGCTGTGTTCCGGGAATCCCTCGATAATGTCAAGTCCAGCGTGGACGAAGTCGCGCGCACATCCTAGTGGGGGATAAGAACTCCTCTTCTCGTTCCCATAAATGAATAAAGGCATTTCCTCATTTTTTTATAGCGAAAATGGCAAATAGGTAGACTCCCTACGTGGTTATCATTCCTCTTCATGAACAGGCATTCGCAACAGCAGAGGCACAGTCATCATGCGTCAGCCTTTAGGAAGGGATGAAAGGGATAAGATGGGAGGAGACATAGGATGGAGGGACGAGGAAGTAGCCCATCGGAACTGTCACTTATCGAACGAAACACATTTAGCTCAAGACTAACCGTTTTGTGCCGATATTCTGTGAGAAGACGGTATGACACCGATCAAGTCGGCCTTAAGAGCTGAAATCATCATAATGATTCTATTCATGGTTCTAACACTTGAAAACTGACTCACTGCTGAGGGTCGTGGCTTTGATGGCAGTGAAAAGTCACTGTTCTCTATCGAGATCTTTTTTGAGGACGTCGGAGGGCTGAATTCATCCATACGTTCAGCTCAGCTCACCCCGAGCTCTTCGAATATGGAGGCATTTGTTGTGTTCTGTTGCAAACTTTCATAGGCTATAGTAACAATGCTCTTAGGCAAGGTTTGTTCATTCCGTCGCAGGGTTTGAACAATAAAATAAGATGAACAATCTGATTTACCAAATTCCATTTCCCGGATGCATTTGAGGCGATCGCCATTCCGTTGTCCCAGGAGCAGTGCTCCTTGTTGTTGGTCGCAAATCCACATTGATAATGGACTGGTTCCTGATAGTCTTCTTTAACCTGGTGGAAATAAAACAATCTATTGTGTTACAAATTTGTTGGGGCAGTGAACGTATATAAATTAAATTTGACGTCGTGCTGGCTTATAACCTGAGTTAACACTTAGGATACATATTAACCCGATAAATTAAGACATTCCTTTAGAAAAGACGAATTAGCAAAGGACGTGGTGCGGCAATCGCGTTTCTTCAATCACTAAGAAATACCTACGTAGTAATGAACAACATTTAATTAATCATCGTCATTTAATTATATTACGTTGGCTTCGACTCGCCTCCACTTTTTACTTGGCAGCTGTGTGGGCTATATTGTTACGAGTGTGGGACTCGAATTAACATGCCGTTGGAATTACTATAGCATTTGTTAGAACTATACAAACACGTATATATAACACAGGTACAAATATAACTGGCCACAACAACCAGTACAAACTGCACGATTCAATAACACGAACAAAGTCCGTCACTATATAGTTTATCGAATGAAAACATCTGGCTCGTATCGTAATCGTCGCTTGACTGCCACACCCCTTCGGTCGGGCAATGTTTTATACTAAACTGTACAATACAACAATCGACCGCGTGGGCTGAATTTTTCAAGAAGACGTAATCTGCACACATGTGGCCATAAAGGAGTACAGTAACAGTAGGATGTTTTTCTTAATTACAAATTTTAAACACAAAGTAAACAAAAAAAGTCTTAATGTATTCACTTTTGTCGGCATGTAACAATGGATTATGGTGAACTTAACAAGAACAGTAAATTCAGTTTTTATGTAAGTAATATAGAAGCGAACGATGTAGGTTACACTTTGCACGTGTATTGTTGTAGTAAAATGTGTTTAATACTTAAAACTCAACTAACTCTGCTATAAAACTCTTCGCATAAAGATAGTTCCACGTACTGCAATTTGTAAATTATTTTCTCCAGCAATTGGTTTTCTGTGAATAATCAAATATTATCAATGTTGAAGAACTTTAGACACTTAACAGTTCTAACAGCCGTTTTTCTCTGGCTATATAGGGATGAATGTCAAAGAAGCAAGTGAGGTGTGTAAGAATAAGCCTAAATGGCGCTCTGTTGTTCGTGCCTACCCCGCAAGGGACCTGGCGTGAAGCTATGTATGTATGTATATAGGGATGAAAGTAATAAAAATGTATTAGGTATAAACCTATTATTTTTATAATATAAATTACGCAAGCATAGGCATATTTTTTACGTCTCCATACAATAGAGAAATTTGCGTAAAGCATAAAAGAGAGTGGTACACCAGGAAATCGTTATCACATAAATCGCACAAAGATCGTCGTTATGCACGTGAAAGTGCACTAGGTAACGCCTCGTTCGCAGTCAGAACACACTGGCACATTTTCCGATTGCTCGACCTAAATCAATTTGTAAATTAGACATGGTTTTCTAGCAACATGCCACCCATTGGTTCTTGAAATCAATAAAAGGTCAGCTTAATGACTTCCAGGAATTTGCATGAAATACCATCAGAGGAAAGAAGGACTTATGACGTCTTGCGGCAGCATAAACAAAGAGATTAATATCGGCTTGCAATAATATGTTTGTCAAAACTTGACAGACTCGAAATATTTTTTTTGTCTGAGTTGATAGGTTTTTTATATCCTTACCATCAGTGTATCCGATTACGTACATTTGGTTCGAGGTGTTGTAAGCATATGATGGGAGACAAATCGGTTTCACTGGAACTGAAATTTGATAAACAAATGTCTTTATATCATTTCACTCAAAAACTATTAGGGTTTAATACAAAACAACTGGACTTCTAAAACCTACAACGAAAGTGAACAATATTTAAAAAAAACTTCGTTTAGAAAAACCAACTTCAAAAATTAGTAAGTATAAAATAACTTAATAAAGATTTAACTTAAACCTCTTATGCAAACCTTACATATTTTTATTTTTTTTATTGCAGGAGATCAGCAGACAGGCAGACGGCCCACTTGATGGACAGCGGTTACCATCGCCTATGGACATTTGCAACACCAAAGGTGCTACGAATGCGCTGCTGCTCTCTTTAGGGAGCCTGGAACCTGGTCACTAATGCCGGAACACAACACAAGGTTGTTATGGCGACATACTCTAGACCAGGGGTGGTAGCCATCCAGTCGGGCAAATGCCCTACCACCTGGCTGTGGGTTGTTTTGTCGCCTCTTACGACAGGCCGCCGGGCCGCAGGAAATTGTATTCTTTCTCCGTTCCTGCACGGATAGATATTAATTAAATACTATTATTTGTATGCAGTACCTATTGATAGGTTCGAAGTCGGTGGTCGGTCAAATGGGTTTGAGATTACACACCACTTATTTCGTAATACCGAAGTAAGAAAGAGAGTTGGTCTGAAAGAGAGGGTCGGGGTGAAGGTAAGGAAATGAATTCTCCGGTGGTTCGGGCATGTGGAAAGAATGTATGATGAAAGAATGACTAAACAGATATACAATACAAAAGGGGATGGATGCAGAAGTCGCGGAACTGAAGTCCACGACACACCTTCCATGATCAAATTGATCGTGTATTAGCAGAAGGTGATGTCAGGAGCCTCAAGAACAGACGAGCGTGCATGACAAGAGCTACAAATGTCAAAGAAGCAAGTGAGGTGTGTAAGAATAAGCCTGAATGGCGCTCTGTTGTTCGTGCCTACCCCGCTAGTGACCTGGCGTGAAGTTATGTATGTATGTACCACTTATTTTTTTGTGTGCCGGTGCTATCATGTCAAGTTCTCTTCCTCTATGGCGGTAGCGTTCTCAAACTCACATCCTTCGTCTTCGTCGTCAGTCAGCTGCAGCAGCCCGATTGTATTGTAGGTGGCGAACTCGAATTCGGGATGAGCCACGAAGTCTTTCGGTTTGCGGGACCATGGCTTTCTGTCGTTTGGGAGCAGCATCACTCTACTATCCTCTCTGTCGAAAACAAAAATTGTGAACATTTCACCTATATAAATGCAAATATTAAAAGAAGGTCTATGTATTTATTATCCAGGACTATAATGAGTTTTTAAGTAAGAAAGAGAGTTGGTCTGAAAGAGAGTGTCGGGGTAAAGGTAAGGAAAGGAATGCTCCGGTGGTTCGGCCATGTGGAAAGAATGTATGATGAAAGAATGACTAAACAGATATACAATGCAAAAGTGGATGGATGCAGAAGTCGCGGAAGGCCACGATACACCTTCCATTATCAAATTGATCATGTACTAGCAGAAGGTGATGTCAGGAGCCTTAAGAACAGACGAGCGTGCATGACAAGAGCTATGAATGTCAAAGAAGCAAGTGAGGTGTGTAAGAATAAGCCTGTATGGCACTCTGTTGTTCGTGCCTACCCCGCAAGGGACCTGGCGTCAAGTTATGTATGTATGTATGTATGTATAATGAGTTTGATTCGTTTAATAGCTAACATGTGATTCTCTAAAAAAGTGACATTAATTCTTAATCGTTGCATTTTGGCAATCTGCTGGTCCAAATTGGACCCCTGATTTTTTAAAGTTTTTAATCGCCTTCTTAAAGGAAAACGTTCTTAGTTTGAATTTGACAGTTGACTGTATGTTTTTTTGTATATTTATTACGCGGTTCTCCGTAAATTTTAGACGGATTTTCAAATATTTTTCTTTATCTGAAAGGCTATATTCTTGAGATGGGCGCATTGTCATCAAGTCAGGAACTGATGTGTGGATCTCATTGAAATCTAGAGCGACCCTCAAATATTATAGGCACGTAAATCGTGTTTCATATTTTTCTTCAAAACCTATTCTAATATTTGCATAATTAATGTTTATATTTTTATTGCAGGAATTCAGCAGACAGGTAGACAGCCCACTTGATGGAAAGCGGTTACCATCGCCTATGGAGATTTCCAACACTAAAGGTGCTACAAATGCGCTGCTGCTCTCTTGAGGGAGACTGGAACCTGGTCTCTAATGCCGGAATACAACTCAAGGTTATTATGGCGGCATACTCTAGACCAGGGGTGGTAGTCATCCAGTCGTGCAAATACCCTAGAAGTTGGCTGTGGGTTGTTTTGTCGCCTCTTACGACAGGTTACCCGGCCACAAGAAATTGTATTCATTCTCCGTTTCTGCACTATTTAAAAAGTAAAAAAAAAAACAAAAGCACGACCGTCTTCTAAAGTCATTAATAAACACTTTCTACAACACCTCGAAGTGCCAAGTTAAACCTTTTTTTTACTGCATGTTACATTGTACATTTATTTATTTATGCTAGTTTAACGTTTTGTTATTTTTGTTGTAGTTTTAAATAAATGTTCTTTACTTTGCTTTTCTTTTATAAAATAACATCCAAGATATTAGGAAATTTACTGAAAGTAATACCTTAGTTTTAAGTATTTATTGAATAATTACTACGGACATTATTTACGTAATTTTGTTTACGAAAATATAATTTTAACACGGATGTGCAGCACGCTTGGATTTCAATCTAGATGTAATAATTTAAAAACTATATCGTATAAATGAATTACTGATTGTTATCTGTTGTGTTGTCCAAATAAATAAATAAAAAAAATTATATTTTAATGCGCACCGATTTCAAAATGTTGTATTTTTTTGCTTTCTAATTATTTTAAAGTTAGTATTGTTTTTTATTAATTCTTTAATCAAACTCGAACTATCTACAGATTTATTGCATTATAGATAGATTTGGATGATCAAACAGACAGCGAAACTTACTTGAGTATATGTTGCGGAATTTTCAATACGTCTTCCGCGTTCGCAATTGCAAACTTTTCTCTTACCATCACAACACCGGTTACTGCTATTTTGAAAGTTGATTTTTCATCTGTAAAAGTTAACTTTGACAGTAATCCTATAATTGTTATGATAACCCAATCTAAATCTCAATTTTTCCAATTTCGAGTTAAATTAAAAACGAATGTTTAGAAATATATTTAGAAACATTAAGCACAGTGATCAAGGCCCAATATTCTACTTATTTCTTTATTTTATAAGTAAATATTTTATTAGATTTAGTTTCATTATTTGTAAAAACTAAAATAGGTACATGAACAAGTATTTTATTGACGTTGAGAAGGTTGAAATGCGTACCAATGGTCACAAAATGGGAGATACTGAATATCACGCGAAGTGGAGTAGAACTAGTAGGAAAGCGGACCTCGGGCGTCAGAGTGAACGATTCGAACGCAACCGGGATTTAACGCTCGGATGATGATGAACAAGTATTATATAATATTAAATTTTCTATATGTTTTGTAATAATCATAATGACATGCAAGTGGTTACAATAACTTAAATCTATAATTCTAATTAGAGTTAATCTTTATTATTGTGTTGCGAACCGGCAGCTTGCAGGTGTTTATATCCGTACGAATTTGAGTGACCTATTACCCGCACGAATCCTTTTGTATTGCCCTGTAGTAAGGCGTCATAAATCCTTCTTTCTAGTGTTCTGATTTAGTTACACATTTTAAAAGCGAAGTTGCACGACCCAAGACGAATTCGCGGGCACAGCTAGTAATATAATAAATTTGTGTTAGCAAAGTTTATGCAATTATTAAAAAAATAGAAAAATTACAAATAGGCTAATTCAGAACAACACATTTTGAAAACATTTTTTAGAATCGCCTAAAAATAATTGAACTGAGAGGTAAAGTAACACAATGAAATGTATCTTACGAAAATGAGCTCTTAAGACTCCAAGCCACGAGAAAGACGCTACATCTCCGATATTACCCTCTCGGATTCCAGTATAAGGGTTGTCATCGCACCCCTCTATGGGTGAAGTTAGCACGCTGCCTGAAAATTAATCTATTAAAGCCCATATTCATTCACTTGATAAAGGAAGTAAGTCATAATTGGAGGGAACAGAGATAGACATACATACTACATACCAGTATACAAAAAGAGAAGGAACTATGTGTGTATCAAGAATGTGCATTGAAGTCAAAACAAGAGATAGGGTTGACCATGACTTAAAAACCATTGTTTTATATTAAATAATAAACATCTGCATAAGACTCACCTTTAAATATCAACATAAAGTAGTTTAAATTACAATTTAAATAATAATAAATACGCGATTTGACTCGTTACAGATATTACGTCATAACTTGCTACGCTCAGAAAAAATCTAAGAAGCTGTTAGCGTTTTGTAAAATGATAACATTTAATTATTTTATCGTATAAATTCTTTTCTGTTGGATATAGGGAATGAACTATGAACTATTTGAATTAATTAAAGAAAAAGAGGTTTTCTGTATTATAATGTATTTTTGGAACTTTTTAGTACTTATATGTTTTTTCAAAATTAAAAAATTATGATGTATCTAATGTGATACTTTTTAATCTAAATATGTCACTTGTGAAAAAGTTTATGTAAGCGCGAGTCAAATATAATGGATTTTAAAAGCGAAATATTATTTTATTTTGGATTCACTGTATTATATTAAAAAACCGCAACAGTATTATTGTGAATTACTTTTTTCTAATATGAATTGTAATGTATATTTTATATTAATATGTGCAGAACAAACTTTGTACCCCTTTTTACGAAAATTGCACGTAACAAGTAGTATGAAATTTCGCACACTTGTAGTTTAATAATAATAATCGGCAAACAAACACACACATTGTATATCCCCAAATTAAGCAAGTTACGTTTGTGTTATGGGTAATATACAACGGACCACTCTGGGGCCGATCCCAGACACCCAAACCATAGTAAGTAACGGAGAAAAGACGTTCCCGAAATTTACTATACCAGGAATCGAACCCGAAGCCTCTGCGTTGCAATGAGGTAGGCCAGCAAAGGCTTAGCCCGCTCAACCACAGAGGCCGTCATATATAGCAGAATGAATTTTTTTTTCAAATTCTACAGAAAAAAATTACACAAACTACCATGTATTTGACACACACACGCATATATATTTTTCTGTTTTTTGTTCAGGTCAAATCAACAGTGTAGCCTTGGCGCAATCTGTGATTATAGAAGTATAGTCTTTGATATTCATAATAATGGTCGAATTTCGACCACGGGCGACCACTAGTATATTAAAATTATTCAAACTTAAATAAATATTTTGCATTCTCATTCTAATAATTGAAAATTACTTACAAAACAACAGGGTTTGTTTTAAGTATTTAATGAAATATCTAACGGCCATTGTGATTTTCAAGCTATGCAATGATTGCACGGCAATTATAAATCAAGTCAAGCTTGAAATCTCAATATTGTATAGTTTCTGGTACTAAATCTTAATTTAAAATATTGGCAAACATACCTGAGAGGCGCAATTCATTGTTTCATTTCATTTATTAATATTCTTTAGTAATTACCCTCCGACTTCTTTTATTATTTATTAAACTACCTCTTGTTGGGCGCCAAAGTTCAGAAGAATACAAAACACGATGTCAACACTTTAATTCTTAAATTAAAGACTTTAAACTTAATTTTTACCTTTACAGTTATATACATACATACATACATACATAACTTCACGCCAGGTCCCTTGCGGGGTAGGCACGAACAGATATATAGATCGAGGAAAATTAATTTTTCCCAACAAACTACGTTTTAATGGTTTTGATTTGTATTATTCCGACGTTTCGGCCACTTTTCAGTACCCGTGATCACAGAAGAAAAAGATGTCAAGTGTCAATAAGTATTGTTAAAAAATTTATTTAGCCTATCGCTAACTTGTTTATTTTAATTATATACAATTTGTACTTATTTATATATGGACGATATGCCTTATTATGAAATTTTTGTGTAAATATTTGTATGTATGTATATATTTTTGTAATCTTTACATTAAAGCTAAGACTTCTACAGTTAAATTCAAAGACATAGTTATTAAGAAGATATTTTTGTACCGCAGCCATATTGTTCGCTTCAATAGTTATTTTACCAACTGTTATACTGCAAGACTTTCTAACGATATATACGCCCATAACGCATCTGTACACATATAAAACGGCATTGCTCTGAACCAACAAAAATAATACAACTCGATCAGACTAGAGAAGAACAGCTTTTGCGTGTACCTTGTTGCAAGTGAATTTAGTATTGAACTTGCAAACAATGCGGCTTCGATTACCGCCGCTGTCCGTGATGTAGTGGACGAAGATAGGCTCCACTTTGTGCCGATAACTCGAACGACTGATTGGTGGACTTGATAGCTCTGGGATATTATAATACCCACACAACAGATAGAAGGCAATCGTTATATTTTGATTTCAAATAAACTATTAAAAAAAAATTAAATACAAGCCTTTGAGATCCTGGATATCATGTAGCAGCAGATTGCTAGCAAAGACAAGTAAAAAACGCCCAAGCACGACGGGTCTATCTTGTTTAGTATAGGAATTCCTATGGCTACCTTCCAACTCCATCGTCAGATCAGCTCCATGATACCATATTATTACATTGTCACGCGATATACATATGCGTGCAAAATTGCAGCTTAATCAGAAACCGGGAAGTTGGTCAGATTTAACTTGCAAGACTCCATTCGAACTTACATACATACATACATTGCAAGTTAAATATAAGCTTGTAAAAACTACGTACTTGTCAAAGAAAATAAAATTAAATCCGTTAAAAGGTAGTTTTATTATTTCTACGAACCAGTCATGAAAACTTAATAGGTTTACAAGTTTTGAAATTTCATTCATGACTTAGAAGCTTGAACTATTTTGTTGTGGAGTATTATTATAGTACCAGAACCAGTGATCGCCCAGTGGTCGAAATTCAACCATAATTAATTTAAATTATAAGTTTGAACATTTTTAAGCTTCTGTTGCCAAAGAATACTTCTATAACTGCAGATTTCGTGAAGGCTACACTCTTAATGTGACTAGTACTACTCCTTTGTTTAGAGATGGTCGTTTTTGTAAAAACGTTTTTGAGCAACGATGCCAGCAGACGATGCCGGCATCCGATGCCGATATATTGAAAAACGGATGCCTGCAATACCCGATGCGAACTTCACCGAATGCGAGCGAGCAAGAGGCATCGACGGCGCGGTCAACGATGCGGCATCGTTGACCGCGCCACGTAAAACGCGCCGATGACAAACCGAAAACTCGACGTATCGCTCGCTCGGTCATTCTCGGGTGCTCTCGGAACGATCGGTGGTTGTGCAAGGCAATATATATTACTAGAAGCGTACGTAAGTGTTAGATAATTTTATTATAATATATTTACTTATTAACCGCCTTTCAAAAGGAGGAGGTTCTCAACTTGGCCGGTATGTATTATATTTTAATGTATGTACACCGATTACTCTGAGATTTATGAGCCGATTTCCCTGATTCTTTTTTAGTTCGACGCGGAATAGTTGCCATTTGGTCATGATGATGATGATGAATATTTTTTTAGGATTTTTTCCCTTCCGTCCTGTATGTACACAGAACAGGCTGTTTTATGATCAAGTTTACGTGATTCTTCTTTATTTTAATACGCAATAGTTGCCATTTGCTCCCCTAAAAATTTACGATAGTAGTAGTTTTCATTATAGGATTTTTTTTGTGAAATTCTTTTCTGTTCGCATTTTTTTTTATATAGAATATCGATACGTGATTGTACGATGTTCCATATTTCATTACGCTCAAGTCTCTTTTTGTGAACGGGACATCTATGGTTGGAGAAATAGCATCACTTGTTCAAGGTTAAGTTTGTTTGTTTTGATTTTGTCATTACGCGCGAAGTTGAATTGAGAGCGGCAGTAATAAAAGTTTACGTATTACACCTACGATTCGTACATTCGCAATTTTTTGTGTTTCTGTTTGTACTCGATCATGCCACGACGGGAAGTAAATCCGTATTGGGACCATTTTGATAAAAAAGACGAGACTATAGGTGTTTGTAAATATTGTAGTCAGTGTATTAGTTATAAATCTACTACGGGTAACTTAAGATCTCATTTAAAAAAAAACACCCTTATATTCTGGCAAATGATATTAACATAATACCACCAGTACCGCCTCCACAGCAAATGCTACCTCAACCTCCACAACCACAGGAATTGGCAAGGACAGAAGCAATTTTGGAATTCACAACTACGAGCTCAACGACTACGACCGCAGAGCTGCCATCATCTTATAACTCTTCAAATATTGCTTCAACTTCCGGTACGTGCACTGTTCCTGCCAGACCACGCCGACAAAGAACAATAAATTCTTATATACCTAAACCCATAACTCCAGAGATGAAAAAAAATATTGACAGAGATTTGCTCGATCTGTTTATCGACGACATGCAGCCGTTTAGTATGGTGGATGATAAAGGCTTTCAAAAGTTATTATCATGGATTCCAGGTTACACACCGCCATCAAGAAAGACGATATCGAACTCGTTAATACCGGCATTATATGAAAAATCTTATAATGAATGTAGACAAATATTAAATACTGAAGCGGTAACTACATGCATTACCACTGACTGTTGGACCTCTGTTAATAATAACAGTTTTATTGCAGTCACTGCCCATTACATTTCGCCAAATTTTAAATTTAAGTCCATCTTATTAGAATGTAAGGGATGTCCCGGCAGTCACACAAGTGAACTCCTTGCACAGCAAATTAAAGGCATTTTACTAGAATGGAACTTACTAGACAAAGTAAACTTTGCTGTGTCTGATAATGCACACAATATTTGTAATGCAATAATAAATCAATTAAAATGGAAGCATTATGGCTGTTTCGCACACTCCCTTAATTTGATCGTAAAAGAAGCCATCATACCAATCGAGGACACAATCGAAAAAGTAAAAAAAATTGTAGCACATTTTAAGCGTAGTACTCAAGCGAACGAAAAACTGATAAAATACCAAAGTAACCACTTAGGGGTGGCACAGCCCAAAAAACTTATCATGGAAGTAGCCACAAGGTGGAACTCGACTTACCTCATGGTAAAAAGATTTGTTGAGCTCAGTGACGCCGTTAAAGCTACTACAGCGGTGATAAATCGAGAGTGGCCAATCGTAACGGAAGAAGAATGGACAGACCTTAAGTTGTTAATAAGTGTTTTGGCACCATTTGAAGAAATTACTTCTAGTTTAAGTGGTCAGAACTATGTGACCGGGGGGTTAGCAATAGTTTTAAGTAATAGCCTACAAGACATTTGCCAAGAGATGCTACAAAACAGACAATATATAGACTCTGAGGTAATACAAAATGTTTTATTAAAATTGCAAAGTGGCCTCAATTCACGGTTCCGAAATATTGAACAGAGCAAGTCTCTGGCCTTGTGTACGTTGTTGGACCCTCGTTTTAAGTTGGAGATGTTTAATTCAGATGCTAACAAAATGTCTATTAAAGAACATTGCCACGAGATAATGGCAGGCATTTTGTCAAGACAGGGCCCAACTACATTACAAGTAGCCCCTAATGCAACTGTTTCGGGATCGAGCGTGTGGAGTAAAGTTGACAATCAGTTAAACAAGACCAGAGTGCCAGGTACACCATTATCCAGAGCAATCAGGGAGATGCGGTTGTATTTGGAAGACGAAATTATGCCCCGGCAAGGAATTGACGGAAAGTGGAATGATCCCACTGAATGGTGGCTTCGTCATTCCAAAATATACCCGACGTTGGCAGAAATATACCGTTCGAGGTGCAATATTGTCATAACCTCTGTGCCATGCGAACGGATATTCTCCAAAGCCGGGTATATTTTGAATGAACGTAGAACCCGTCTTTCAAGTTCCAAATTAGAAAAATTGGTTTTTCTTAATGTCAATTCTAATTTCGCTAAAAATAAAGATTAATTTTAATTAATTAAATATAATTGATTATTTTTTAAACTCCACACTTTTATAACAATATACCAGTAGTAGTCGTATGTTGAATATCGTATCTAAATAATTTACATAACTACTAGACAACAGGCATCAAATGCGTATAACGCAGAGTTGCAGATACTTTAGCCGGCAACTAATTTTGCTTGACAAATCGCATCGATGCCAGAAATAACGATGCCGGCATCGGATGCGGTTTACAATTAACGATGCGCATCGGACGACAAAATTAAACGAAAACGCCCATCGCTACCTCTGTTTGACTGTGTACACCTTTCGTACAGGTTCCTCGACTCCGGGGTACCCAAATAAGACGGTGGTTACCTCAAAGCAAATCATTTATTCGAGAGCTAAGCTGTCTCCAATACTATCGTTATATTTAAACCATAGCGCGATGTAAATCAACGCTAGCGCCATCTAGGGCTCGACAAACAATAATCTTCAAACACAAAAGTAATACATATTTATAATTGAACGTTACAAAGCCTCTGGTTGAATCTATACCAGACTGATAAACAAAGAAGTATGTATATATGCGTGTGTGTGTCAAATAAATGAGAGTGTGTGTAATGTCCTTTTCATTAATTTAATTTACTTTTTTTAAATAATAGCATTCTGCACTCCTTCTCTATATCTAATATATAAAATTCTCGTGTCACAGTTTTCGTTGCCATACTCCTCCGAAACGGCTTAACCGATTTTGATGAAATTTTTTGTGCTTATCCGGTATCTATGAGAATCGGCCAACATCTATTTTTCATCCCCCTAAATGTTAGGGGTAGTCCACCCCTAAATTTTATTTTTTATTTTTTAGACAAAATTTTTAATTTCTATTTTTTTATGATACAACATAGAAAAATACATACAACCCTAAATTTTCAACCCTCTACGATCAACCCCTATATTTTACCGGGCAGGACGACGTCTGCCGGGACAGCTAGTAAACTATAAGTGTGCGAAATTTCATACTCCTCCGTCCGCGCCATTTTCGTAAAAAAGGGTACAAAGTTTTTGCTTCACGTATTAATATATGGATACTTACATACATATTAATTATATTGTTATGACAACGCGAACGAAGTTTCGTTGGCACAATAATATGGGGATAGTGGTAAGTGTAGCGCATCAGGGGAAACTGGTTCCAGCTAGTTAGGTTACTATGCAATGCGAGGAGTTCAAGCCACCCTTGCTCTTAACAAACATTACCACAACACATTCACCTTGACACCACTTTGGAATGAAGGTCAAATTACGTTCCAACTAGTCAAAATCAATGCACCTGAAAGAATTTCAATCAACGCAAAATATATTTTCACAATGTGTTGGGAATTGGGATATATTTTGGACATGTTGCTAAAATTGAATTATTCAAAGCCAATTCTTGTTGCTGGCTTCGCTCGCGTAGATTAAAAATAGTCATAATTTAAAGTCTACATTTTTTTTTTATTAAAAAATTAGGAATAGAATTTCCAAAAACACGTGTGCATTTATTTATCTGTAATCTTTCTTGTCTTCCCTTCTCTTCGTATTTTGAACATGGTAAATTTCATAGAAACTTTCAATCTCTTTGTCATCCCCTTAGGGCATGAAATAAGGTGCTTAGGGGTTGAATCATGGTCTTAGATGCCAGTGTTCCGCGCGCGCTCATCTCTCTTCCCGTGGGGCGCGTTACAGACCGCCCCACGCCCGGAATAGACCGAGACGTCGCCGGGGGAGTAGCTCCCCCGGCATTGGAAGAGGCCCAGTGAGCGGGGCCCACGCCTGCCAGGGATTGCGGAGCCGGGTAGCCCATTCCCGTAGCCCTGGCATAAGGCGCAGGACGGAACACCCAGGGGTTTTAGTGGGTATCCCTAACTGGGGAGTGGCAATAGCGTGGCTCCAGTTTTGACCGGGCACGCTAGTGCCACCCCCGATCTGGCGAATCCCACACTGTCTCACCAAGGTCGCGAGCATCCCCCCAGGCTTCTGCGCCTGTCGCGGTCCTAGTCCTCAAACGGATTTCCCCTGGCCAAAAAAAAAAAAAATTTTGGGGTGGATATACAATTTTATCTCTAGGACTAAAATTTATCTAATAATTATAACGTTCTCGATACTGGTCTCGTCTGGCATAATAAATTCATCGAACTAGACTTATTTTCAAAATTCAATCTGGAGACCAACTCTAAAGAAATACTATTTCTTTCTTTCTTACAAATCACAGGGTACATTAATTCAACGTAAAATACCGATAAATGCTGATCCCATAAAGATTCAAACGAGACGAACAAAAGTGCTCAGCCATCACAATGTGCAATTTAGTTACCAATCTCCGACTGCATGAGCGATAAGTCCGAGAGTCGTGAGCTCAGGCTTCATCGGTGTTTCGCGGTCTTTTGTCCAGGGTTGCCATACCTTCGAATATTTCCGGATATGTCCGATTTTCAATCACATATATCAGGAATTTTAATTATTTTGGTAAATAAGTTGCTATGTTTTTTTCGACTAAAAGTTTTAAGAGTTTTTCTCAAAAATGTAATTCTAATAGCTTTGTCACTGCACGTCGACACTTCAGGAACTTGACTCTCAAAGTTCTTTATTATATGTGACTATAATACTTTGTTTTGAATGAGACTAGTCTTATATACTATACAATGTAATATTAATATTATGGATGTTTATTATTTAATGGTAAACTATGGTATGACTTGAAAGTCATGGTCCCGCCATCTCTTGTTCAAACCACGATATACATATTCTTGATACATACATATCTCTTCTCTTTTTTGTAGAATGGTATGTACATATATCTTTCATCATCCTCTTTCCCCGCAATTTCAGCTTACAACTCAGGCGTCACCATTTTGTTGTCGGATTCGTTTGCGCTGTTAAAAAGACAGACATGTGAGAAAGCATATTATTTTTGGAAAGTACAGTGAATTGTTGAAACGAACTAAATGGCAAACGCCCTGAAAAGTGAAAATTCAAATTCCACTTTGTTATTTGTTTATATCTGGCAACCCTAATTGGAATAACGTATTATTCGTATATCGAAGAATCACTGCAAGGGTTTCGATGGTAACTATTGATTTTTATGTTCTCTCAAGGCAAGAGTCGTGATACCTCAATGGTGGTTTTTCTGATAGATGGGGCGACGTACTACTAGTAAATCAAGAGCTTGAGATATAAATAGAAATATAAAGAAATACAACTTTTAGCTAAACGTGTTGCTGGGAAGTTTCTTGCCGCTTCTTCTCCTTAACAGCAATAACACGTTGCGAAGCGGTGTATGTAGAATAGGAAATAAAATTATATGTATGACCTACGAAGTGTTCTCCAGTGGAACTTAATTTGACTTTGAAAAGCCCATGATTTTATCGCGGCCACTGAGAGGTGTACAGATTGGCTAAGTGCGTGTCCGTCTGGATATATTTGTGCCTAATTATCATATCAGTAAATCACCTTAAATGTTTTAAGTATTGGAAAACATAATTTTCTCTCTCTATCTTTTCTCTCACCTTCTCCCAATTATTCGGGGTCGGCACAATGTATTTTCCTTTCACACTCCTTTATGCTGACATACGTTCTCTGTCTCACAAAAAATCATCAGGTCTTCCTTCACACAATCCATCATCTCTTGTTTGATCCACCTTTACATTTGTATAGTATGCCCATTACTTTTACATGACTTCTCATCAAACAGACAAGAAACCTAAAAAAAATTGCATCATGCTTTCCATCGTTTATATAGTCTATTCTTTTAATAACTTTATCATATTATAGAGAACTACTTCCATGACAACAGATTGAAATCCTTCACGTCTGAGCTAGAATTAGCGGCCATCGGGATCAGTGTCCTGTCTCATATCTACAGCATGGAATTTTTTGTCATCTTAGGATTTCGAAAGCATCATTCAAGACATATCTCGGCCACATATGACTGTTTAAAATTCTAAATATATTGTTGAAAATATTTTTGCGTTCTAAGTTCTTAGAACACTATTAGCGTCTAAATGAGTAAATTTAATCCTGCGAACTCTCCTGTATTTTTTTCTGACATTAGAAACTCCTTAAATTTTTTTAGTATAGGTAACCCAGGTCCTCATACCATAGAATTAATATGCTTAGAAACGGCGAACTATTATTATTAACCACACAGACGCAAACTACGTGAATACTACATAAGTTTACGCACACAATTTTATAACAGAATGCTTCACTTCATTTGACGCTTTTTTTTATTTTTTTATTGCACAAGTTCAGCTGACAGGCAGCGGGCCCACTTGAAGGAAAGCGATTACCATCGCCTATGGACATTTGCAACAATGGTGCTACAACTGCGCTGCTGCTTACTTAAGGGAGACTGGATCCTGGTCACTAATGCCGGAACACCAATCAAGGTTGTTATGACGACATACTTTAAACCAGGGGTGGTTGTTATCCAGTCGGGCAAATGCCCTATCACCTAGCTGTGGGTTGTTTTGTCGCCTCTTACGACAGGTAGCCCGGCCGCAGGAAACTGCATTCTTTCTCCGTTCCTGCACGGATAAAAGCGCCGCGCACTTTGTTCGCGTAGGCTCCGTCTATATTTTTATTCCGTCTGAGTACTTAGTTACATGATCCCGGTTACCACGTTTATCAGTCATAGATAAATAGGATTCCACATAAATATCTATTTCGAAATCGTAAATCAAAATAAACTGCATGACAATACAATAAAAGTGGTTTAACCCTTTAGACGCCGACGTCGGGTCAAAACGACCCGCTGTCACAATGCGGGGCAGAATCGACCCGATGACATGTTTATGGGCCCCCTTGGCCCTATCCGGATTATAACACCCATTTGTTTGTAGGCGAGACTGCCAAGCGCGAGCTGGCCGTGTCTTCTAAGGAGTTTACCGAAGCAAATATCAATTCTATGCATTATTGGTATTTTGAATCTTGCGATTGAATATTCAAATTATTCCTAAGATATGTTTTATTTATATACTTTAGGGCATAATTTATTTTAAGGTTTTCTTTTTAGTATATATTTATGTCACAGTTTTTAATTATTTAATACCGATATTTAATTAAATATAATAGAAAATTAGATTAAAAGATTCCGTTACTTACAAGTCAAGTTGATAAAACTGTGTGTAAATAGTAAATTAATAATACAATATACAAACACTGTTACTGGCATTTCTAGACTCGCCAGGCCAGGGGGCACTTGTACTTCTAGGCAGAACTAAATCCTATTGCCACACCACAGTCAGTGATACCCACTAAAACCCCAATGTTCCTTCTTTCGCCTATGCCAGGGCTACAGGAAAGCGGAAGCGCAACCGCACGCCCTGGCGGGTGGAGTCTCTGAGGTCACATACACTGCTGGGGGACTACTTTTATTCCCCAGCATCTTCTTGGTTTTTGCTCTGCGTGTGGCAGTCTGTAACGCGCCTCACGGGAGGAGAGGTCCTTTATCCCCAAGGGAACAACCTGCGCCTCCCACTCGCGGTGGCCTAAGTTCGCCTACGCTACCTTCTTTGGCAGGAGCAAGGTGCAAGAACGTCCGCTCACATTCCCGCTCCGCCTCCTCCTTTGCAAGCATGTCTCACTCACAAAAGGAGGAGTACCATATCAGGGATTAATCCAACACGTTGCCAACCTTTGGGCTGGGACAGACGGATCGGATAGAAGGTATTAGATAAACGGAGTAGGATAGAAGACATAACATAAGTAACAGTTCCACGCTAATATTCTGTGAAGGCGTGACAATGAATAATACAAAGATAACGAATCCAGAACGGCCCATCCATGTCAGAAAACATAACAAGGAACCCCAAAATTATAGGACCTGCCAGACATAAGCGTTGGGGCATCCTGCTTTGGAAAGTCGTAAAAGTTGAAATGAACCTTTTTGAGGTTATAAACTTCTTATTTAATTAGTATAACGATGATTCCTTGAATGATGAGAACCCATTTAATACATTCTTGTTGTTTGATAATATTAATTGCACATCGTCAAAAGAAATATGTATATTGCATGAGTTTAGCAGGCAGGCAGATGGCCCACAACAAAGGTGCTGCCGGTCTTTAAAAGGAGACTGAAATCTGACAACTAATCGCGAAAAACAACTCAAGGTTCTTATAGCGGCATACTTTAGACCAAGGGTTATATTCATCCTTTCAGGCAAATACCCTACCAGATGACTGGGGGTTGTGACGCCACTTATGATAGGTGGTCCACCCGCAGAAAATTGTATTCTTTATCCGTTCGTTCATGGAGAATATAATTCAGTTGCAGTCAATAAAATATTAAATAACTAAGTAAAAGCCAGCTGGTATTGTAGTTTAATTTTATAATTAAGTTTTTAACTGCTGCTTGTATGATTTTATTAACAAACTATGCGTTTCCATTGGATAATGTTTAATCTTAAATTAAATTTGGTAATTGACAAAAACCGATGAATTCCGGCCAGTTCCAACTTCCAGTCCACTCTTCAAGACTGGCACCACATTGCATGCACTTTTAGTTTCTCAAATGTTCATAGGCACCAGTAAGTACTTTCCATCAGTTGGGCAGTCAGTCTACTGTACTTTAGTAATTAGAAAATAAAATTAATGTAAAATAACAAAGTACATTCCGTACAGGTTAATTTTTTTCAGTTTTTCACTTAATACTTTAAATATTAGGGTGCCTACCCTACAATTTTTACGATTTTGAAACTAACAGCACGCCACCTGAAAAAAAGTCTTCAAGAAACTATATTATTACGTGAAGCAAAGACATAGCAAAAACTTTGTACCCTCTTTTGGCGAATATTGCGCGGATGGAGGACTATAAAATTTCGCACACTTATAGTTTACTAGCTGTCCCGGCAGACGTCGTCCTGCCCGGTAAAAAATAGGGGTTGATCGTAGAGGGTTGAAAATCTAGGGTTGTATGTATTTTTGTATGTTGTATCATAAAAAAATAGAAATTAAAAATTTTGTCTAAAAAATAAATAAAAAAATTTAGGGGTGGACTACTCCTAACATTTAGGGGGATGAAAAATAGATGTTGGCCGATTCTCATAGATACCGGATAAGCACAAAAAATTTCATCAAAATCGGTCAAGCCGTTTCGGAGGAGTATGGCAACGAAAACTGTGACACGAGAATTTTATATATAGTTTATATAGAGAAGGAGTCCAGAATGCTGTTATTTGTTTAAAATGATGCATAAAATATGCATTAAATCATTAAAAAACATTACACACACTACCATGTATTTGACACAATCTCACGCATATATACTCTTTTGTTTATTGTTAAAGTCAAATGAACAGTGTAGCCTTGCCGAAATCTGTCATTATAGAAGTATAGTCTTTGACATTAATTATCATGGTATAAGAATTTGATCACTAGTTCCTAATAATATCTCAGGAAACGATCTAATATTACTGGGTTTTTTTTTATTTAAAGATACAATAAAACACTCTTTGAGTTTACTTATAGTAAATCCAATCAGTGTAAACTTATATCTTCTGCCGGTGAAGTGTGCGCGTTAGCTGTGTTTTTTATATAAAAAGCGTCTATGCCGCAGTTGTTAAGAGCAGCGATTAAATTTCAGATGGAGAACTTGTATATTGTTATACTTGGGGAGTAAAATAAGTTAAAATGGTAATTATAAAATCCTTAAATGGATCACCCACGTGGTCACTAAGATGCGTTGTTATTTGTATAGACCATTGTTACTGGTGTCTGTTTCCGTTATCCCTATCCGAGGAGATTACGTAATCGTTGACAGACTAAGGCTCGTGTGCACCGACTTTTAACCGATGGTTAAAATAAAATAATCGCTAAAAATGTATGGATAAACAGTGATTATTTTATTTTAACCGCCGGTTAAATGTCGGTGCACACGAGCATAAGACTAATGTTCCACTGCTCGACAAAGAACACTTACATTTCAAAGCCTCGTCTTGTGATATTTTGTATTAACAATGCTAAAATGCGCATGACGGTGACGCAAAAGCATGAGATTTCACCCATCCAAAAAGCGTCTAATGCGCACAGCACACGGCCGCTGCGTATGCGGCAATCATGAGCATGTCGGTGGCGCTAAACCATAATATTTTCCCCTACCAAAACGTGCCAACGCGGCTAAAGAAGTTTTCACTTCAAAAAATAGATATCAGTAGTGATAGTGAGGCTGCTGTAATAAAGTTACAAAAAACAGATTAAGGAGTGTCGCTAAATTAAATCCTTGTCAGTGTACATAATCATGTAGAATGTTTTAACAACACTGCTTCTTAATTACTTATTCATTTAAATCAATAGATAGCAAATTATTCGCTTCCCAAAACGTAAAAATTTTGGGTTTGAAATCATCCCTGTAGTTAGATAAAGATAATCACTTTGTCGGAGAACAACGGGAACGGGCGTTTGCTCTCCCAACGGTCGTCGTAACTATTATGTTTGACACTTAATACTTCCTTTGGAGGGTTGAGATTTTTGAATAATAGCCCAATAATACGGCCCATTTGTTTGAGTTATCTGCGTTCTATTTGTCCAACTGTGTTTTGTGGCCCAAAAGACCCGCCTTTGTGCTTAACGATATTTTAATAGGATCGCATTTGTGGGTTGATGTATGGACATCATAATTAACATGTACAATGCTTTTTGGAACGTTTTCAAATATTTATGCCTTTTCTTCAATGTTTGATTTTTTTCTTAAATATTTGATTATGGAATTGGAATTTTGTCTATTGCGTTATTTATTGTTTAAAGGAGATTACTCATTTTGGTGGGAGATTTGGACCTATATATTGAATTGCATTAACATTATAAAAAACTTTTAAGAGACTCAAGATTTCTTTTTATTGTGTTGATATTTTCATAATTTTAGTGAATTTAGAGAGAGAGAGAGAGATAACACTTCATTGCACACCAAAATATACAATTACAAAAACAGACCATACTTACAATATTTTCTAGGGAATAAAATAGGCGATCTCTTACAGGCAACTTAAATCAAATAGGTAAATTTTAATCAGGCGATGTAGGTGATGCAGGAAAAAGGCAACAGATAGATAAATATTCAAACTAATTTCAGAAATAAATATAAAAATAAACACATAGGCATAGATACAATCATCATCATCCGAGTGTTACATCCCGGTTGCGTTCGGAGCGTTAACTCCGACGCCCAGGGTCCACTTTCCTACTTTTTCTGCTCCACTTCGCCATTGGCATGCATGTCATCCTTCACAACGTTAAGCCAACATTTCTTGGGCCTCCCCCTTTGACTGGGACCTGGTGGAGGCGGCATGGCTAGATACTTGTTCCCCACGTAATTAGCCGGTCTCCGTAAAACGTGGCCGTGCCAGCGTAAGCGACACTCTTGCAGTTTGTCTGCTATGTCACGGATATGAAGACTGCCGCGGATGCGGGAGTTTCTGACTCGGCCTTTCCGCGTCACTCCACATATCCTACGCAGGATATTCATCTCCGTGACACGCAGTTCTTGCTTGTGTCGCTCAAGTACAGGCCACTTCCGTACAAAAGGACAGGTCTAATGATGGATTTATAGACCTGTGCTTTTAATTTAACCGGCATTTTGAGGTCACAAACCACCTATCACCTTGCGTATACAATAATATATTTCAAAATACATAAGTTAATTTAATTAATGTATTAGCATGATTATATTCTGTTAATGAGATATAGCTATTTTTGGACAAATAGTGTTATCTGAGCAAGTGAGTGAATTTGGTTATTTTAAATATTGCTGAAATTCATTGACTTAAATCTATAATTAACTAACTAATTAGTGACCTTATTTTTATGATTTCTCGTCTTCCAGACAGAATTTAGAGCTGATGTTTAGAAAAATATAACGTTATAATAATGTTACGAGTTGCAGAATTAAAATCCCGCTGGAATTACTATAGAGTTTATTAAGACGATACAAACACGTATAACACAGGTACAAATATAACTGTACACAACCAGTCCAAACGTAATGCAGGATTAAATCACACGCGCAAAGTCCGTCACTAACCTCTGCTTTCCTTATGGCTATTGCTAGATTACCGATCTCTCCATTGGGGCATTGCTTTATACTGCCCAAATACAATGTCTCTCGGCCGCATGGACTTGAATTTCTTAGAATCACACCAGGCTAATGACAACCATAAAAGATAACAATACACAATTGGCTGTTATTCTAATGTCAAATTTTAAACACTAAGTAAACAAAACAAGTCCAAACGCCGAAAAGGTAATAAAATGTCTACAGGTATACAGGTGTGAATTTACCTTTTGTCAGCGTTCAGGTGGTTGAACAATAAGTTGAGATATTAAAAAGAAGAAGCCATACCTCAACTTATTACATTACTTTGTCCTGACAGTCCCCGTCGCCTTTACACTGATATAATTTTAAAATACTTTTAAGAAAACTACTCTACTACTACAATTGCTTCTAAATAAAATTACCCAGAACCAGAATATTTAAAAGTTTGCGTACTATAACAAAATACACATTTTTATAAACAAGAATTATAAACAATCATATTAATATTTGAGTCACGTATCACGTACTTAAAACAACAGGAGATATCCATACTTGTCACTTTTAACAAGCATCATGTTGTTTATCCTAGAAATGTAACATTTTTTCTATAATTAAGTATTTCTAAGACTTCTTGTCTTTGCATTTATTAAATTGGCTTAATACATACCTCAGATTTACTTGGTTTCAAACATCGCTTCTTTGCTTCAATAACGTGGTATATTAAAAAACCCAAATTTACAGTACCTTTAAAATTTCAAAAAAAGATTTTACCCAAACATATTTTACACTTTTTGTATATTTTTAACAATTAAATTTAGTGTCAATTTACTAAGCTTTTTCAAATATATGAGAAAGTGATAATATGATAAATTTAGCAAAATATAGTGAGTGAGTGAAATAAGTGAGTATTGGGATATGTCACGTTATTGAAGCAAAGAAGCGTACTTAGTTTGTTTATTTGGTATAAGTATTGATGCAAACTGGCCCTTGCAGGTGTTTTATTACTCCTTTCAATTTGAGTAAGACGTCATAAAACCTTCTTTTCTCTGTTGGTATTTCATGCGAATTCTTGAAACCGTTAAATGGTCTCTGACCCATTTAACAATTTCAATAACTAGTAAGCGGCATGTTGCTAGGAGGCCATGTCTTATTTACAAAAGATGAGGGCCGGTTAGTCGGGAAATGTGCCAATCGTGTTCTGACTGCGAACGAGGCGTTATCTTGTGTTCTTTCGGAACGAGTATGTAATAACGAAGAACTTTACGCGATTTATGTGATAACGGTTTGCTGCCCTACAGTTCGGTTTTGTTGCATTCGGCTATGCTTGTAAGAACTGTGAATTACGTGTGTGTACTTCTAATAAACTTTGTGATGGTTCCAACGGCATTTTCGAAGTCACATCCTACAAAGCCCCTACAACAGTATAGATATATAAGGTGAATTTTCTAAGTGGCCTTCTGTGGCTAAATCCAAAACTTAGAGATACATCAAACAATTCTTAAAGGAGTCTCGGGGCCAGTTTTGATGAAACCAAAGTGGCATCATTATATTTTTTTATAATAATTTAATTTTAGTTAAATAGACTGATTTTGAAAAAACCAATACAATCGTGAAGTCTTCAAGTCACGAGTGAATACATATCTTCTAGGTAAGCCTGCTCCATCCTAGACTGCGTCATCACTCAACATCAGGTGAGACAGTAGTCAAACGCAAACTGATACATCAATAAAAATAAATAATACACCAATTCATAGTGTAGCTTGTAAGAATCGATTTCTGTGAAAAAACATCAAACGACAAACTAAAGGCAGGGATATACTTCTAACTTTTCCAGTAAGGTAATAGTGAATTTTTACACAGCTTGTAAGTATTAACAACGGTAGAAACTAATAACATTGCCCACCAGCTATAGCATAATTCAAATCAGTGATAAGTTATGAGAAATGACGACTGTAATTGTACATAATGCTCAAACAGCGAGCTGGAATAAAACAGTGCGTTAAATAACGTGGATTGGAGTAGCCATTCACTACGCTTTTTTAAAATCCACAGGTCCAATTGGACTTGCACGAATACAAACAATGTTATATGTAATAATTATACAATAATCACAATAATTTATTGTTATAATTTTTGATTGGTTCTTCTTTATATTAATACTGACATATTAACACAAGCGTAACTTGCTGAATTTGGTGATAATACAATATGTGTGTTTGTCTGCCTATTATCATTAGTATTTATACTCGTATGTATTCAAATTTATTATTTAACTAAATTGATATAACATTCCTTTGTAGGAAAAAATCTCACAATATTATTTTAAGAAATATATTATCTAAGAATTAAAAGAACGTAACACACAAGTAAGCGAATGAAACTCTGACAAATATAGACAACACATAAAAAATGAAAGCATAGATAATTAAAATGATTCGTTTTATTCACTATTCATCAAATGTACTACAAACTATTAACGGCAACTTTTAACAGGTGCTTAGTTTTTGAATGCAGTTTGAACGCCATTTTGGCTTCACATGACTATAATCAAATTGTTTTTGTAAACACCACTCATGTTCTATAACTACATTTTCTTTATTTACTACGTCACAACCTTGAGTTGTGTTCCGGCATTAGTGGCCAGGTTCCAGCCTCCCTTAAGAGAGCAGCAGCGCATTTGTAGCACCTTTGATGCTACAATACTTTCCATCAAGAGGCCGTCTGCCTGTCTGCTAAACTCATGTAGTAAAAAATATATTTTTCCCTTATACTAGATACATATAAGTGGAAGCGCAAAGAATATTGTAGGAATGCTATTTCTATTGGTCGCTATGTCGTAGAATACTGAAAGGTGTCTCCCCAGAGATAGATATACACAGATACGCTATGTTGCTCTATAACTGTATCGTAAAGTGGGTAATGTTTAGGATTGAAATGGTACAAATACGTTAGTTTTACTTTAAATTTGCATGACAGGTTCGAGTGTATTGTAAAAGCAATATTTTACGGATTTGTGTTAGTCGATTGGGAAATTAATTCTATGAATGAGGTCCTGTTTATAAAGTTACCAAGAAATGTGACATGTAACGCAGATTGATATCTATCTAGTATAATAAGTTTGTTGAATACTAGCTTCTGCCCGCGACTTCGTCCACGTGGTGCCGCTTTTTTAACAATCCCATGGGAACTCTTCAATTTTTCGGGATCAAAAGTATCCTATATGTTGACCAGGGTATAAGCTACCACCATACAAAATTTCATTTAAATCGGTCCAGTCGTTTCGGAGATTAGTCGGTACAAACAGACAGATAAACAGAGAAAGAAAAATTTGAAAAAAATCTAAATTAGTTCTATTTGACTTCTTACATTCCCCTGACTCGGTTTTTAGCATTTTTTTCATTGTACAGAAATTCACCCTCTCAGTTTTATTATATGTTAAGATATCGAATTTGCGGGATAGGCAGTGTTGGTCGATGTATGTATATCGAATTTGTATGATTAATTCAAAAATTAGAAAAATCAAGGGGGTTTTAATGTGGACGTTCGAGCAAACAAACAAACACACACTTCAGCTTTATATATTAGTATAAGGTTTAACCGATATTAAGGCAAATGGATGTTTGGTAAAATATAGGAACCGCCCATAAATGTCGCGGTAATAATTCAACTGCGTGTGTACATGACACCGCCACCAAGCCTCCTCCGCGTTGTCGCAGCTCTTTCGATGTCAAACGAGAGGCTGCGGCCCACTGGGTGGAAGGCGGTTACCATCGCCTATGGATATTTGCAACACCAATGGTGCTACAAATGCGTTGCTGCTCTCTTAAGGGACACTGGAACCTGGTCACTAATGCCCGAACACAACTCAAAGTTATTATAGCGACAGACTTTAGTCCAGGGGTAGTAGTCATTCTGTCGGGCAAATCCCCTACCACCTGGCTGTGGGTTGTTTTGTCGCCTCTTACGACAAGCCGCCCCAACGCAGGAAATTGTATTCTTTCTCCGTTCCTGCACGGACGTCAGCCGTGCCGTCTACACAAGCGCCAAGATAAATCCATTATCTAAATTTAATTACTAGAAAACAATCTCCATCTTTTTCGTAATAATATATTAGGTAACAAAACAGCAAGTTGTACTAAAATCCATCGACAAGTGGCCGGTCGGGTGGAGGCATTCCTCCGGTGGGCGGCGATAAACAACCGCTTCTAGTCTAAGCCAATTCAGTATTGCCAATCGCGATAAAGCCAACTAACGCCACTACTTATGCCATTCGCGATACAAATTACGCTGTTTATGGCAATACTGCTATTTTTCTATGTTAAGTCCGACATTGGCGTATAGTTTAGAGGCTTATAATAACTTTAGGATTAACGCTTGAACTCGGTTTTGAATTGTGTTGCAATTGGTAGGTAAGTGAAATTTTACTCTTGGTTAAGACCAGCTGCACGCCCGGCACTTGCCGAATAGGAGCGATTACAACAAAAGAAAGAAAACATACAGAAAGACAGATAAATATTGAGCCGGTCGAAAATACACATATAAGCACAAATTAAATATTAAAATCATATAGAGTGTCGGGATGAAGGTAATAACCTAATAAACGAATGTATTTTTTTTTTTTTTTTTTTTTATTGCAGGAGATCAGCAGACAGGCAGACGGCCTACTTGATGGACAGCAGTTACCATCGCCTATGGACATTTGCAACACCAAAGGTGCTACGAATGCGCTGCTGCTGATGACTAAACAGATATACAATGCAAAAGTGGATGGATGCAGAAGTCGCGGAACGCCATGATACACCTTCCGTGATCAAATTGATTGTGTACTAGCAGAAGGTGATGTCAGGAGCCTCAAGAACAGACGAGCGTGCGTGACAAGAGCTATGAATGTCAAAGAAGCAAGTGAGGTGTGAAAGAATAAGCCTGAATGGCGCCCTGTTGTTCGTGCCTACCCCGCAAGGGACCTGGCGTGAAGTTATGTACGTATGTATGTATGTAAAATCATATAAATAAGATCAGAGCGCCTGACAGAAATGTAAGTAGTTTTGCCAAAACTCATCTCGGTAAGCAAGCTTAATACAAGAGAGATAAACATTTACATACTGACTAGCTGTCCCGGCAGACGTCGTCCTGCCCGGTAAAAAATAGGGGTTGATCGTAGAGGGTTGAAAATCTAGGGTTTTATGTCTTTTTGTATGTTGTATCATAAAAAAATAGAAATTAAAAATTTTGTCTAAAAAATAAATAAAAAAATTTAGGGGTGGACTACCCCTAACATTTAGGGGGATGAAAAATAGATGTTGGCCGATTCTCATAGATACCGGATAAGCACAAAAAATTTCATCAAAATCGGTCAAGCCGTTTCGGAGGAGTATGGCAACGAAAACTGTGACACGAGAATTTTATATATTAGATAGATTAACATTTAAATTACTTTAACAAAGGGGGCTTGATCGATATGATTTTTTTTTGTATTGTTTGCTCCAATGCAAGTGTACTTTAAAAGAACAAAAAAAACATAATGTTTTGAATTACAATTAGCAGCGAGGAAACGTAGCCAGCCTTCTGGCTACCTCACTCATAGAAGACGGTGATCTAGGCTCAGTATTATACTTATAGTCTTGAGGTATAAAGTATACAGATTTACACAGCTAATAATACCTCCCTATGTACCTGTGCAGTAGACCAATATTAATAGTACGCGACAGTGTACGAATCGTGTAAGCGGGCCTAAAGCTAAATATTAGGAGAATCGCTTAGCGTAATTAACACGTATCTAGAAATACCGGTACATGTAAGACAAAGCCTAAATTCCACTTTATCGTGATACTTGTTACATTCATCATAATCTGCGAAAACGACCTCTGTAAGAACACAGAGCTAAGAACGCATGCAAACAATTCCACTTGCGAATAAAGTTCAATACAGATTATTTATATGTCGGAAACCGGTGTGCGCTTTTCTAAACAAAAAACTTTTCTAAACCAAATCTAACAATCGGAATTATGAGTCGTGTAAAATAATAACTATGGTAAGTTTTTTTTATTGTATTGGATTATAATGTCTTTGTTTATAAAATTTATTGAATAAAAAATAACAGCCTACTATATAGGAACGGACGAAATACCCGCCACGCTTGACCAAGATGGCTTGGCGAGTTCGACTCATCGTTTCCTTCACCGTTGTTAGCATTTGGTAATTGTAACAATACGCACATTACGTCAGAAAACTGCCTAAATGGTACACGAGTTCTAACGAGGATTCGAACCCACACCCTTGGGTCGGGACGCGTACGCTAGCCATTACGCTACTACGACTTTTGTTAAATGTTTAATAAATGAATGTTATAAATATCATTTTTTTTTAAACGGATCAAATGAGGTAACCGGCACGAGATCCTTCTCTGCCGGATTAATAAGGGATTAGTAATATTGCACAATAGAAATAATGATTGTGACACCTCAAGGCGAGGCGGCTGAAGCTTACTCTCTACGTACGGGAGTATAAGCTTTGAACCGTTGGCATAAAAATCAATCGGAATATTATGTAATTAATATTGCATTTGAATTTAATGTTTTTGTCTTTTCTTTTGTTGTTGAAGAACAGCAGACAGGACCTCCTAATTTAAAAATGGTTGCCACCACCTATGAACGTTATGCTGCCAACCTCAATAGGGGAACTGAAACCTCTGTCCTCTAACGCCATCCAGCGATCAAAACGGGCAAACCTAACTGATCCTTGTTTTGTCTGTGGTAATTGGCTAGATAACATATCGAGGGGTGAAATGCTATTTGTTTGAAGTGACATTTAGAAAATGTGTCGGAAGAAAACTCTCAAGTCACAAATGACTAGAAAAATGCATATTTAATTAAATTTATACCATAATTAAAAAAGAAGTACACCCATAATTGAATTGGCTTCCTTGTATTTCCTTAAATTTGAGACATTACAGTGATAAAAACGTAACATTTTATGCATGTCACAAAATGTCGCCTATGTTTCGGCACAGCAAAATACTGACTACCAACTTCATTTCGCAAATTGCGGCACAATTTTTCATTATTATTGTTAATATAAGTGTATGTCTTTGAAGACCACGGGCGATAAAAATGGCCCTAACATGTGGAGGGCTTGCATGGGGCCAAGACGTAGGGGACTCTTGACAAATTTAATCTAAATGTGGCGTAACACTGACCGGCGCCAAGCCCCGGCCAGTGTAGGGCTATTGTGGGTAATGAGAACACAAAGTACCGGACTATTGAAGTAACTAGTAGTGGTAGCAGGAGTCTGGGAGTACGGGGTCTATGCTGCCCGTCTCAATGTTCGGGGAACATAGAAAAATGGTGACTCGCCACTCCCTGCATGGGCCCCAAAAATGCCACAGAAGACAGGGATGTGAGTAGTAGGGGTAGAGTAAAATAAATATTTTCTTTCTTTCTAAGTTTACGGCTTAGCTGTTAGTCGTTGTCTATAAGTTAGCAGATTATTCATCCATTAGATAAATAGCCTTCAGCTGGATAGTCAGTCGGCTATTGAACCACCATTAACCGGATGGTTAAAATTTGTTAATTCGTTTGGTCACCCACCGCTAATAAGTACTTTTTCTTTTTCCGCTTCTCCACAGATAAAACACTATTAGTACAATGTATGACTTAGACTATTAACAAACTCCATAATTTATTTAAATATCAAACTGGTAATAAAACTATGTTTTGATGTATTGACAAGCGTCGATTAAGTGTGCCCCTAAAAAACCACATTTGCATTAATATCAAATAATTCATCCGCTAATCTGTATGTGGGGAGTCGTTAATATTCCACTGATTTACGAGGCGGCTTAACACATCGGCATATGACCATTAATGGCGCAAAGGCTAGACTCGTAAAAAACATCAAATAATCTTTAAAAATACTCCGAGGCTTTTGAGGCCGGAAATTGGAAGGTTTCGACACTGATTAGCAACTTGTTAAATGCTGGCGAAAGCGTACTATCTAGTTTCGACTTTATATATCCAATTTCAAGTAGCATATATGAACGAAACTTCGTTCGCGTTACCATGACCACAAAATCACTTCAACGGTGGCGTCAAAATAACGCGACTGTCTCAGCAAATTTTGGCTATATTCGTCTGTTGTATGAAAAAGACGTTATTTATCAGGATAAAAAGCAGCCTAAGTTCTAAACCGAGATATAAACTAGATTTTGGGGTTGAAACATTGGGCCCGTAGGGTACATCGGCAAAGAATTTCTTTGAAGACATCTTAAGAATGTCTTTGACATTACCCGTGATTGCATTGCAGCACTGCATGCCAATACAGCCAGCCTTCTGGGCACGCTCCCCGTCACCAGGGATCTCTTTTAGTATTTTATTAACTATATTTCATGTTGATAAATATACAATATTTAATAAAATATTTTATTATTTAGCGAATTTTATTGAAACCCGTTCAGTAGTTGTCACGTGATGCTTAAACAAGCAGACAGACAAAACTTCTAAAAGTTTTTTTTTTTATTCTGTTGGTCCGCATTAGCCCTTTGTTTATTTCACATTTTTAAAAGCATTGTACAAACTCGAACTTATAAAAAGAGAGATAGGCTGATGATAATGAGTTTTTTTTTTGTGAACCGTACAAATTTGTAATCGAAGAGTCGAGAGGCGATCAATGTCACAGATTTCAGAGTTTTGAGAGCGATCGTTGAAATGTTGCGTCACTGATATCCAACAAATGAGATGCCCATCGGAACATTAGAGATCTACCATTCATATAAGGTCGTGGAATCGAAAGTAAATTTCAAATTAGACTACTTCGAACATACGTAAAGTTATTTTTGAAGTGAAACTTCTTTAGAATCGTTGTGATTTGAAACTGTATGAAACGAAAAAGCGACACTAAAACGAGATAAACACAAATTTATAGAATTAAGCCTGCGAGAGAACGAAATATAATACATTATATTTAATCATTTAAACACTGTAGGCATACAGGTAGTACTACAAAGTACTACAAATTCCGTGTTTTAAAGCTTAATATATTATCAAAACGACTCATTGACTCAAGTGATCAGAAGGCTGGTGCTTACCTCGGCCAACGGATCAGTATGGCGATCCAGCGAGAAAACGTAGCCAGCCTTCTGGGCACCTTAATCATAGAAGACGGTGATCTGGGCACAGTATTCTACTTATAGTCTTGGGGACTATGGGTAAAATACAATACAAATAAGTTAGGTTTTCTTTTACTGTATTATATTATTTAGAAATTTCCTCAATAGATTATAATGATATTATAATATATGAAATGTGACGTCACGAAATCTAGAATTCCTCCACCCCTTGTCACATTTGTTTCACTTCTACTGCGTGTAAGCTGCACACACACACTTAATTTTGTGATATAAGCAACATACGCATATCGAACAAAAAAATTAAAGATTGGACGTTATAGAGCCATGATGGTATCATTAAGTATCTTAATTAGAGACACAGAACAGAGGAACACAGAATACCGGCGTGAAGCAGTTACCCTTGAAACAGTTCGCTAAGTGGTAGGGCTTTTCCCGTTTGAATGGCTACCACCTCTGGTCTGGATCCAGCCCCATTTTCGAGTCCGATAGCACATTGGTAGCACCTTTACAATTTCCATCACAGTTGACATCACACACGATTCCTTCGACCCCGACGTTACATACGTCTATTAGCGACGGGTAACCACTGTCCATTACGTGGGTCGTCTACCAGTTTCCCAACTTCGCAATAATAAAAAATAACTTAAAATCTTAAGCTTTAATAACTTTTTAATGTTTAGTCAAAATGACGTAAATGTTGTGTCACTACATTATTCACTAATATGTAAATATGTACGTAGGTAGGTAGTTCTAAATCTCCATTAAAGGTGTTAAAGGCGAAAAAGTAAAAAAAAATCAGTAAAAACTAGCACTCTTATGTATTATGTTATATTTTTAAGGTTTCGTATCAAAAAAGCAAAGTGCGCTGACAAAAAAAATATATATAACAATTATTTATTCACAAAACAATTATCAAATTACATATAACCGAATACAATAAAAGAAAACTTAACTTATTTGTATTGTATTCTACCCAAAGTCCCTCAAGACTGTCAGTAGAATACTGAGCCTAGATCACCGTCTTCTGTGGGTAAGGTTCCCAGAAGGCTGGCTATGTTTCCTCGCTGGATTGCCATACTGATCCGTTGGCCGAGGTAAGCACCAGCCTTCTGATCGCCTGAAGAGTCAATGAGTCGCTTTGATATATGTTGATAGAGGCTCATGGCCTCGAGACCCCACGGTCCAAGCGTCTCGAGAGCAAATAGCATAAACATATAACTCTCACCGAGGGTTGCATATTTGTACGGCTTGAGTTGTCCAGCTGTTTCCGCCGCCGAACCGGCTGATCTAGACGTGTTTGGCAAATGGGACGCGGCCAACGTGTCTACGCAAGTCGCAGTCCACACCAAAGGCTTGCCACGCTGCCAGATAATTACAGTCATCCCGACAGGACGCCTACCATCGTCACGTGCAATACCATTCAGCTCCAATAAAGCCGGTAAATATATTATTATGTGTTTTTTCTAAAACGTGATCCATTTCCCAATACATTCGACCATATCTTCAAATCTATTAAAATATATTCGTACAAATTAAATTTTTAAAACAAATATCGATGAAACAATTTAGTTTTCGATAAAAATGACAAACGATTAATTGCCTTTTAGCACACCACTTGCAGTGGCATACTGTTGACACCATTTATCACTGTATGGCTGAGGACAGAGTAACGCTCGAAAAGCGATAGGCGGAGCGTTAAGCGGATTGAGAGGTCGAGTTGAATTTTCGGGCTATTTTAATGACAACTCTATCTGCTCAAAACGGCTTGCATGTTTTGGACTCTCTCTCTCTCTCTCTCTCTCTCGCTCTAATCGTTAAGCATCAATTTTCATATAAGACCCCCGGTATGAAAATTTTATCAGTGTAATTTTTGAGCACTAATTATTTATTTCTTTGAAATCGTTCCTGTATTACCAAAAACAAAACAAAATTCAATTCGCTTGGGCCGTTTTTGAGTTTTAAGAATTGTATTCGGCCACATTCGGCATGTTCTCCTCACAAGTTTTATTTATAATATGTACTTGACTTTATGCTCTTGGTCAAAAAACCTTACAGTAGTATCGGAATTTTCACGTAAAACGAGCTCGATTCCAGGAGCTACATGCACGTAGGAGATCTCTAGGAATCCTCATCGCTGCTGGACCGTTGCCATAAGAGAGGATGAATTTAACGATTCCAGCAAATTGATGAGAATAATCTGCTAATCAAATGATGGGTGGATGGGTGGATGGGTCATATAGAACCGGAACGGAAAGAGTTCCGGCAGGCCAATACTAAAGACCTGATAGTCATTGATAGAAGTAAGATAACACTCAGAACATCTTCTTTTTTAGATATAATCCAATCCAGCTCGAATTCATACAACACAAAGACAACATTTAAAACCCATCTCAAATTTTTTACGTCAAACGAAAGTTTATTGAAAAGAATTACCCATTTTGGAAACCTTTTTTGTATTAAGTATGACTTTCAAAAAAACTTTAATCAGCACATTATCATTTTGTTAATTGTCAACATATATTGTGATTTTCTTACTTTATTTGTTTCTTTGTAAATTAAAAACCAAACGGTTGCTCTGGAAAGACATTAAGTTTTTATTAAACGCAATACAATACATACCATTTTGTATGTGATTTCACAATTTGCACAATTAATACGATTTTTTAAACGAATCTGTGTTTTAATGACAAAAATATCTTTTAACAACTGACATCGTGTTGACATTTGACTTTCTATGTATAGACGATATAAAATACGTTACTTTTTAAAATTAAACTATGCGTGGCAAAGTCAAATTGAATAAAGTGTATCTTTATTTACAAACTAGCTGTGCCCGCGACGTCCTCCACGTGGAATATGTTTTCAAAACTCCCCGACTTTGAAACATTCTTCATTGGTGCTCCGCTCCTATTGGTCTTAGCGTGATGGTATATAACCTTCCTCGATAGATGGACTCTCTAACACTGAAATAATTTTTCAAATCAGACCAAACAAACAAACTCTTCAGCTTTATAAATTAGCATAAGATATAGCTATGTTTTATACCGCTATTGTACATACAATACGTGCAGACCCTATAAATGTTTAGAAAAAATTAGCTGTTCAACAAAAATCCTTTGAGAGTTCAACAATGTAACGTTCGCGTCGCGACAAAAACGATAAACGCGTCAAATAACGTATCTTTAGCCATAAAACTTGTGACAGATCGCTACTGGCCGTAACGTGAACGCGCCTTATTGGGGTTCCCAGATAAACTGCTAAAGCCTTGGAAATTTATCTCCTTTTGTCGTTATCTGTGATTGAATTAGAAGGTAGTTACGAATTAATTATCATAAACTTTTACTCGATTGAGCTTACAAGATTGTGGGACTAATAAGTACTTTATGTAACAACTTACTGCTTATCTACTATTCATGAAGGAAATTGTTGTACTTTACTAATAATACTAATAAAATGTTATAACTTGAAAATCCATACATCATAATTTTAAAATATAAAGTCCGTATGAATAAAATGACTATGACTTTTTACACTTGTAATTGAAAAGTAAATGACGGAGACAACAACCGAGACAGGTGACAGCGACACGTAACAGGGAAAGATGATACATTCGCTCTGTAAGCGATTATATAGTCTTTGTTTTACGCTCTAAATGTTTTTGCAAATCTTCTCCCACTCTGCTTATCTTTTTTGCAATAGAGTAGTACATAATTAATAACGGATGGGTGATCTAGTTGTTAGCACTTTGCTTTATGCAGATGATGCCGTGCTTTTAGCCGAATCGCCATCAGAACTGCAAACACTAGTCACAATGATGAAAGATGACTGTCAGGCGAGAGGCTTACATTTGAATGCGAAGAAAACAAAGGTTATGGTGTTTGAAAGAGAAACAACCAGAACGAATGCAAGGATAATGGTCGATGATGTTATGCTGGAACAAGTGAATGAGTTTGTATATCTTGGATGTGCTTTTAGCAGGGATGGAAGGTACACCGCTGATATAGAAAGAAGAGTAAATTTGGGGAATAGTGTGAATGGAGCGTTAGGTAAACTTCTAGGCGCTAAGAACCTCAGCCAGAAGGCCCAGCTTGCCATACACAACGCGGCGCTGGTACCTACGCTCACGTATGGAAGCGAGAGTTGGGTATGGAACAGAGAGCATGAAAGTAGAGTAAACGCAGTCGAGATGCGAGCACTGCGCAAAATCTGCGGAGTGACGCTCGCGGACCGCGTTCGTAATACCGAAGTAAGAAAGAGAGTTGGTCTGAAAGAGAGTGTCGGGGTAAAGGTAAGGAAAGGAATGCTCCGGTGGTTCGGGCATGTGGAAAGAATGTATGATGAAAGAATGACTAAACAGATATACAATGCAAAAGTGGATGGATGCAGAAGTCGCGGAAGGCCACGAGACACCTTCCATGATCAAATTGATCGTGTATTAGCAGAAGGTGATGTCAGGAGCCTTAAGAATAGACGAGCGTGCATGACAAGAGCTATGAATGTCAAAGAAGCAAGTGAGGTGTCTAAGAATAAGCTTGTATGGCACTCTGTTCTTCGTGCCTACCCCGCAAGGGACCTGGCGTGAAGTTATGTATGTATGTATGTATGTATAATTGATAATCAAATCCACTGACAACATTTTATCTTTATACAAAATGCTGAAGCTGTTATTTGGTATAGAACGAACCATTCAAACAAAATATATTTCAAATATATATATATTAGTATGGATATATAGCAAAATTAAATGTTGTATTTATATTTGACTGCTTGTATTTTGTGGCAGTAATAATTTATGTCAGACAACTAATTAATATATAAATGCTATCATTTTAAAGGTTAAACGTGACAGCGTGTGGCATCGAACTGTATCAATATGTAATTAATCTCTACTATAATAAAACTGTAGAAGATTATAATTTATACGATGAATTTAAAAATGAAAAACGATTCTGGCCAGCAGATTGGGAAAATGAAACTTTTAGAATTTTTATTTGGCTCTTTGTTTCTCTATATCACGTTAAAACTAAAAATACTTTCCGATATCCTGATAAACAAAATCATTGAAAAGAAAAAAAGAAAAAGGTGGGACTGCGATCGCAACTTTTTTGGAAACTACTAGAACGTATATAAATGAAATTAGACGTAGTGCTGGCGTATAACCCCAGTCAACACTTAGGGACTTAGGATACATTCCCGATATTGCGATAAATGAAGTCGTTTTTGTCGTAATATGTGTCATTGTCCCCGTAATGGGTGCCAGTTGTAAAGTGTCAAATACCAATGTAATATCTGAAAGAAAGAAAGAAAAGACGTTTATTTAGAAAACACACAACGAGACAGACATGGAATGAATTACACGGTACGGTGATAAAGATTAGAGAGTCTCGCGATGGTACTAAATAGGTGCAGTTCAGCATGTGCCAGGCAACCGCGGATGCCTAACGCTGGTTTTCAACTACACCCTAGGACGAACGGATGTTGCACTGTTATTTATATGTATATATATATATATATATATATACATATATATATATATATATATATATATATATATATATATATATATATATATATATATGCGTTTAGTGTGAATAATAATAAAATAAATATAAACTCATATAATTCAAACAAATATTTGGGGGATACCGATAAAATAAATATTCATTATATATGATACACATGATATATATTACATATTTATAAACAGAAATAGTATTGTTAGAGGCAGAAGAAAAAAATATTATATTATATAAGAAAGATTTATATTGATATTTTCTAGCTTCCGTTGCTCATCCAAGAGGTAATTCTTCAAGTTCTTACGAAAGGTAAAAGTCGAGTGATTTAATTGCCTTAATGGTGGTGGTATATTGTTCCATATCTTAGATGCAGCATAACGGAAGCTACCTCTAAAGCATGTCAATTTATGAAATTGGAACGCTAGTTGACGGGAACATTGTCTACCTTTGACTACCCCTCCTCTGGCTACCCAGCTGAGCTTATTATACAAGTACTGAGGCTCTTTGTACTTAAGGACACCAAAGAGAAGGCAAGCCAAATGCAGTTTGCGCCTAAGTTTCATTTTCAGTACATGATGCTTATTTAGAAACGGTGATACGTGGCTCCTTGGAGGTACTGAAAAACAAAAACGTGCACAAGCATTTTGAACGCGCTGGATTAATCGATCAGTTTTGTTTAAAAGCCGAGGTCCGTAAACTGTATCAGTGTAATTCAACTTGGACAAGACTAGTGATTCAGTCAGCTGTACACGTAGATATCTACTCTATATCTACTCTGTGATGAATAAATTCTCTGCTGCATTGAATCTCGTACCAAATTGTTGCATTATATTAGAATCCTGATTGATCCTAAAACAATTTTCTTAGAATGAACGGATTATCGGAATAGATGGCGCTACAATCGCATTTTTTCAATTAACTAACAAATACCTACGTTGTCATACATAACATGTCATTCGTCGTATTACTTGAAATCGCGTTGGCTTCGACTCGCCTCTTATATTTTGCTGGGCAGTTGTGTACACTATAATATATGGACTTATTTACCGAATTAGGGTTTAATTTTAGTTTGTATATATAGTTTATTTTTAGTTTAATTTATCTATAATTTAGTTTATTTCTAATTAGGTGTTTTATTACGATTATATTATTAGTTTTTTGATGTCAAATATTTGCTGTAATAAATTTATTATAATATATTTTTAAGTAAGAATAGAGTTACTGTTGCATGTCATTGTATCCCTTAAAGATTACAATCGATTAATAACCGAATTAAGTTTTAGTAAGTAAAATGAAATCTAGCGTTGACACGTGGGGCATACAAGTAACAAGTCTATGATAATATCTAATATATAAAATTCTCGTGTCACAGTTTTCGTTGCCATACTCCTCCGAAACGGCTTGATCGATTTTGATGAAATTTTTTGTGCTTATCCGGTATCTATGAGAATCGGCCAACATCTCTTTTTCATCCCCCTAAATGTTAGGGGTAGTCCACCCCTAAATTTTTTTATTTATTTTTTAGACAAAATTTTTAATTTCTATTTTTTTATGATACAACATACAAAAATACATACAATCCTCAATTTTCACCCTTCTACGAACAACCCCTATTTTTTACCGGGCAGGAAGACGTCTGCCGGGACAGCTAGTTGTACATATATAAAAGAATTTTGCTTGTAGGCATATTCGTTCGTATGTATGTTTGTTTATTCCTTCTTTATGCTTTTGAGAATGATCCATTTAGGATAGAATTTGGTATATTTGTATACAGTTTCAATAATAGACATAAGATAATTTAATTAAGGATAGGAAACTTCGACAGTTTTCAAAGGAAAACTATTATAAGTCGTTTAAATTATGCACATTTCCACGATAGCAAGCAGAGAAGTGGTGCATCGCGAGTATGTAAATATAACTTTATACATTTGATATTCGCACTGTCCAATTCCCTCGTCATTTGTCTCGCCACTTCCCTGCTTGCTACCGTGGAAGTGGCCAAAATGGAAGAGGTTAGATTTTCAAGAAAGTGAAACCGCGTCAAAAGTTAAATTAATAAGTCTTTTACTGTAGGGAACCTCAGACACTGTCTCAGTTCCTAACACCCTTCGCCGTCCGAAGGTCAAGAAGGTCTATCAGTGTTTTTTGTTCTCACCTTTTGTTTGGAATCCATCTATTTACGAAATAATTGGAACAACCCTAAGATTAAAGATTACATTTTATTGTGTGACAAATTCTTTAGTAGGTGAAAATTGGTTTGTAAGAAGAAGAAGAATGGTCAATAATTCCTACACTTTACCGATTGTAGCATGGATTTACTTTGATTTTTAGATACAAATTCATACTTAACTTACTTCTAGTTTTTTTATCTATCCCTATAATAACAAACCCTCAGCTAGGTGGCAGAGTCTATGTCCGTCAGGATGGCTATATAAAATTCTCGTGTCACAGTTTTCGTTGTCATACTCCTCCGAAACGGCTTGACCGATTCTCATGAAATTTCTTGTGCTTATCCGGTATCTATGAGAATCGCTCAACATATATTTTTCATCCCCCTAAATGTTAGGGGTAGTCCACCCCAATTTTTTTTTTTTACCTGGCAGGACGTCGTCTGTCGGGACAGCTAGTTTAAATATATGTTGATTGTAATTATTAAGGCGATAAGCCAAGTTGTGGCTAATCCTTTAGGAAGAATAAAAAAAGTAAGTACGCTCTTACGAATTTTATAAGGCTGTGAGGTTTTTTAAGATAATACATTTTATCTCAGTTGCTTTGACTATCCGCACCCTATTAGACGACAACAATAAGCAAATACCCGGTCTCAAACCATCATTACACTTCACTGTATTTAGATATGATGAACGTAGTTTACTAATAGATCCCGGATCTATTTTTCTTATAACATCACCCTAATTTAGGATAAGGGAGCCAGTGTATCGCATTGTGTAATAATTTACCGAACACAGAAGCAAGAGGCAATAAATCTAGCAATTGTACAGACGCAGCGATAAACCGTTTTGGGTTAATTGACTCATAGTTAAACGATCAAACTTGCGTTACAGTTAATGGAACAAATTGTAAAGTGCACTTCAATTTCCAACTACAAGCCGTATACTTATATCGGATACATATCCTCGTTCACACCTAAAAAGGTGTTCAGTCATTTAGTTGCATAGTTGTTTTTTTTAAGGTAATTATTTAATTTAAGAATGATTAAACAGATATACAATGCAAAAGTGGATGGATGCAGAAGTCGCGGAAGGCCACGACACACTTTCCATGATCAAATTGATCGTGTATTAGCAGAAGGTGATGTCAGGAGCCTTAAGAACAGACGAGCGTGCATGAAAAGAACTATGAATTTCAAAGAAGCAAGTGAGGTGTGTAAGAATAAGCCTGTATGGCACTCTGTTGTTCGTGCCTACCCCGCAAGGAACCTGGCGTGAAGTTATGTATGTATGTATACAATTGGTTATTTCCTTAATTGAATAATAATTTGGCAGCAACTAAAGAACGATCTGTGCTGTTTTATTTTTATTTTATGAATATTTAGCATTGAGATAAATAATTAAAGCAAATAATAATATACGAGTGACAATCTGTAATTGACTTTTTAATAATTTACAATTTCATAAAGGATAATAAATATTAATTTATGAAGAGTTCTTGAAATGTTGTTTAATGCAAATTTCCCTTCCAGCTCTAGCTGCAATTAAAGGCGCGTCATGCAAGCCGCCCTTAGTGACGAACTTTGCACGTTTTATGGAATTACGACCTTATGCATTACGTTTCGCCTTGTTGTGTTCGGATATATTTGTACCTGTGCTATGCGCGTTTGTATAGTTCTAATAAGCTTTATAGTAATTCTAACGGCATTTTAATTCGAGACTCGCAACAATACCAAAAGAAATCTCGCGATGCCAAGTGCAGTTGAGTATGTGCCAGGCTACACGTGCCTCACGCTGGTCAGCTGTCGGTTGAGAATCATTCACCGATTAGCCAAATAGCCATCAGCTTGTTTTTCACATAATAAACTGTTATTAACCTCCACCTCTAAAATCTATCGTAGAAATGTGTAGCTGTCGGAGTTTTCGGCGGGAACTGAAAGATGTTGTTCTGTGCAGTCTTATATTCTAAAATGTGTAAAATTACTCTAAAATGAACAATAGTTGTAGGATATTGATAGTTTTTGAGTAGTAATTATGTGTTTTGTGAGAAATGTGATCGGTATAGTCAAATGTGGCCTTTTGAGTTGTCACAAGAACTCCGTTGAATGGCACTAGGTGATTACCTACAGTCCAGCTATGCTACACATAGGCTTAAGAAAATGAAGAAATCATATTGTAAACTAAGATCTGGCTTAAAGGCCTAGCTGCCAAGCCATTAACAAAAAAAAGTATGTATAGCTGTCATTTTTTTTAAACAGTTTTCGTACAATAATGTACTTACTCGTAAAATATTTAGTCTTACAATAAAATATATACATATATATATACTAGCTGTCCCGGCAGACGTCGTCCTGCCCGGTAAAAATAGGGGTTTGTCGCAGAGGGTTAATAATTTAGGGTTGTATGTATTTTTGTATGTTGTATCATAAAAAAATAGAAATTAAAAATTTTGTCTAATAAATAAATCAAAAAAATTAGGGGTGGACTACCCCTAACATTTAGGGGGATGAAAAATAGATGTTGGCCGATTCTCATAGATACCGGATAAGCACAAAAAATTTCATCAAAATCGGTCAAGCCGTTTCGGAGGAGTATGGCAACGAAAACTGTGACACGAGAATTTTATATATTAGAAGATGATAGTCATTATGAAAACATGAATCCTACTCGGGAATAATAAATAGCCCAAGGCAAAAACTAGTTAAGCATCCTTAAATTATGACAACGTAAAGACAATGAGATGATATTAATTGTACTATGTCCCGCCCGCGGCGCCGCTCATAGCCTCATTACGGGACCACTTGCCACGTATGAGTCAAGTATGGGCACTTTGCATATTTTATAGTAATTTGAAAATTTGATGCTCAAGTGGGAAGGTTTCTAACAGACCCATTTGCTATTTGTAAGTTTTTTGGTTTGTATTTAAATGAAGTTGTACATTTTATTAGTCTGGGTGTATTTTAATTTTGTTTCAAGCGATGTAAATGATTACTGTAAATACTAGGCGTCACTAATCTTAATTTAATAAATGATGCTCAAATGGTTGACATCCTAAATTAATTGTATTAGTCAATCGAAATAAAAAGTAGCTTGAAGTAAAAATGTAATTTAAATTATATTGTTACGTGCGAGCGGGGGTACGCACTTATGGATTGGAAGAAAACACCAGTTTTAACTAAGAGCTTTTATTGACTTACAAAGCCGCGCGCAGTAACTCCCTGTAGGGTTGCTGTCCTAAAACACACGTCCAACGATGCACAGTCCCGACGATAAGTTGTCACGCCCTCAATACCGTCGCCGATATTGCGTAGACCACCTCCGGTATTATCGCGTGTAGCTCGCTTCTGGTTCCTTTCTCGAACTACGCCACACACCTTCTTCAAGTATCTATCCACCAAACTGGTTACTAAATTCACCACTTAATTCGTCTCTGTCCTCTATTAACTCTTTAGTATCGCACTTGTCGTTTCACCGTCTTGGACTGAACTCAACTTTAAACTGCCCGGTAGGCGCGCCTTACGCTGTTTATATACCCGGAAGAATTTTCTAGAACCCATCTATCTATCTCCTTCCCGAACCTTCTGTTCGGGAACTTTCGTTTATACATCTATCTCTTTCTAACATCTATCTTTCTCTTTCTTTCGTTTCTGAATATATCCGTCCTTGTCTTTTACTTCTAGATTGTTCTGGTTGTTTCTAAAAGTTCTAAAACTAACTAGATGGTTCTACCATCATTCGCCACAATATGTTGCAAAATCACTTGTTTAATGTTTTTGAAGTGAAACTTCTTTCGAATCGTTGTGATTTTTGTTTCATCAAGCTTCAAACTCAATGGTGATGGGTCTTTTGCCCAAAATAATTTGATCCCTTTTGAATTTAATCCCTTACCTAGACCACGGACTATTTTTTTGCCTTCTCCAAATGTTCTTTGTTAATCTTAGTGAATTATCTTTATATTAATACGTGAAGCAAAAACTTTGGACCCCTTTCAACGAAAATTGAGCGGACGGAGAAGTGTGAAATTTCGTACAATTATAGTTTATATAGAGAAGTGCAGAATGCTATTTTTTAATTATGCATAAACCACACATTAAATCAATAAAAAAACATTACACACACTGCCATGTATTTGACACACACACGCATATATACTCTTTTGTTTATTGTTAAAGTCAAATTAACAGCGTAGCTTTGGCGAAATCTGTGATTATAGAAGTATATAAGTCTTTGACAAAAGAACCTTAATAATGTTCAATCTTATAATTTAAATTAATTATGGTTGAATTTTGACCACGAACGACCACTAATTAATATAAAACTATAACATTATTATTTAAATCGATTTATTTTAAAAAAAACTTCAACAAACATATAGTAAAATGCGTCGCAACGGACAAATGGAAAATCTTCAACTGACGAGTGACAAAATGAATTGCAACAAAACTAACTTGAAGTGTTACGGGCAGGTTTTCAAATTTGACAAGTACATTAACAATCTGCCCGTGAAAATTCAAGATAAAACTTTATTGCGATTTCTTTTGTGACTTGTCAGTTGAAGATTTTCCACTATTTAATAATCACTTAAAGATTTTAATAATTAATAATCTTTCCATCACATTAAATTATATAAAATTTACGTAATAAACTAAGCTTTTCTAGAATTAAATAATTTCAATTATAAATAGTTCAACTTGATTATTTTAAGTTACCACTTTTGTCGAGCGTCCCGAAACGCACACGTTTGTTTTTTTTTTATATACAAATAGCGGATTCGATTTCTGGCTGGGTTAATTATTTTTTCAAAACCTAATGATACCTCTGTCATCAAAATCGGCTCCTCCTGAGACACCTTTTAATGTTTTCGCCATTTATTTCGTATGATTCAGGATATGGCCTTGGAGAGCATTAGAATAATAACTCCCCATGTATAATAAATAGCAAGATATCTGGACTAGGATCTCGCTTCGCTACGTTCTAACATTACATCTCGCGCCGTCATACGAACTATTTTACATAATCTGTCAAAATATTCCCAACTTCGTGACTCGATTAGCATAAATGTTTCTGAGTTTGACAAATGTCTTTATTAGGGACAGATTGAGCCCAGTCACGGCACCTTAATAGCGTTACTGACAATTTGCTTTACATTTGAGATTTATTGCCCACTAACGTGATACACGAATTATTTACATTCAGATATATATTAAATTGCTTGTGTTGAATATAATAAATTCAAATTCAAAGGTTTTTATTCAAAGGAAGTTCCACTGGAGAACACTTTTTGAAGGTCATACATATACGTTCGTTTCGCAACGTGTTATTGCTGTTAAGGAGAAGAAGAGAGAAGAAGCGGCAAGAAACTCCCCAGCAACACGTCCAGCTAAATAATTGTTTTTCTTTATATTTCAATTCAATATCTAATTGTATTAGCATAGATCAATTAAAGCCATGTTTCTGAAAACTTCATAATATTATGAGTGAGTGACACATTGTTGCTTGCCTTACAGAATATCATTTCAATAAACAAGAAACGAGAGCTTGTAATACGGTAGAAAGTAACTCTGTCTGTTCCGTTTTCACGGAAGAACTACTGGACCGATTTAGCTGAAACTCGGTATAAATATTTTTTCGATGCCGAGAATGAACATAAGACACTTTTATCCCGAAAATGGGATAGTTTCAGGATAAAAATATATTTGTCTCTCTGTTTGCTATGCTTTTACAATAAAACTACTCAAACAATTTGGCTGAATTTCGGTATATATATAATTTTAATACTGAGGGTGGACAAGGGATACTTTTCGTCCCGGGTAATGGGATAGGTTTGGGGATAGATTTATGTAAAGATTATCTCAAAAAATGGGATAGATTTTTATTTTTAATTTGGCCATTTTAGACGATTTGGTAAATTTGGTTGATGTGGTCAATTCGGTCGATTTGGCCGATTTGGTCAATGTGATCGATGTGGTCGATTTGGTCATTTTGATGTACAAATTTAGTTTTAATTGCAAAAATTGACATAGATATTTTTTATCCTAGAGATGGAATAGTTTGCGATACAATGTAACCTGTGTTGTAACCTCTTTAAACAAGAGGCACGCACTAGGGGTTGAACCGCGGTGCAGCCGCGGGATAAAGTCTCGAACTAAATAATAATAAGACAGCCGTGGCTGCTACCGCACACCGAGGCCCTGGAACATCGCAAATATGTGTCCATTGATAGTGGGTACGTATTTATAGCCCTTTGAGACTGACTGCTTTAGATTGCACCTTAAAGTGCCCTAAATACGACTACCCGCTTCAGACTTTATGAAATAAATACTCGTGTGGACAAGTAATGTCAAAATTCAACCGATGGTAAGGCAAGTGAATGAATAGTAAGATTAGCATCTTACTATATAATACTAGCTGTCCCGGCAGACGTCATCCTGCCCGGTAAAAAATAGGGGTTGATCGTAGAGGGTTGAAAATCTAGGGTTGTATGTATTTTTGTATGTTGTATCATAAAAAAATATAAATTAAAAATTTTGTCTAAAAAATAAATAAAAAAATTTAGGGGTGGACTACCCCTAACATTTAGGGGGATGAAAAATAGATGTTGGCCGATTCTCATAGATACCGGATAAGCACAAAAAATTTCATCAAAATCGGTCAAGCCGTTTCGGAGGAGTATGGCAACGAAAACTGTGACACGAGAATTTTATATATTAGAGAATTAGTAGTGAAGAAACTTTTCTTCATATGAAGACATGACAGACTATTTTTTTTTTATTTATCAAAACAACAAAATGATTACAACTAGTTGGTTTTATAATATGCTATGGGTGTCTGCGTCCGTAGCATTTAACAATGTTGACACAATTACTTTGAATGCGTTTGTTGTATAGGACCTAATAGGCCTCAAAGTGTTAAGAAACCTAACGAGTTAGTGCAATAAGTGAGCGGTAATGTATGGAGAGACAAGGATCGATGAATACCATCATCATTTATAACCCATCGCGGATAATTGATGATGCATATCCTTGAAATCTAGTCATGGAACTATCTAGTTGGAAAGGAGGTAATAATCCCGTAATTTTAGTTAAAACTAATGTACGGATTTGAAAGTTTGTTACTAAGTTACCGTATTTTACATATCATCCCATAAGTTAAGTTTAATTGTGCAGGAATTTAATTGTAAGCTAATATTTGATCGCATCTTAAAGGCCTTTTACATGGAGAGAGTTTATCGCACGTTTTGGGGCGAAAAGTCGTACACTATTTTCGTAGGCGATAGATTCTTCAGACAATAATAGCATGGACATGCTTTTATGAACCAAAAAATGAAAACTCGCCTAAAAGCATGAGATACGATAATCGTAATATAATGTGCCTATGATTTCTCGACTTGTCTAAACTAGATCTCGCATGACATATTTTCAAGTTCACGTGAGAATGGTACAAATCAGATTGAACCGATTTGTATGCGAGACTCGAGCTCGGTGTACTTTTTGTATTAAATATGAAAGCTGTAATTTAATACATTTGCAACACGAAACATATTTTTGAATGTCTTCTCATCTTCTACTTGTAATTCAAGAAACAATAATTTGAAATTTCTAAAGTGATATTTCTTTCTATCCACTTTTTAACCCAAAATCATTCTTTCGCTTTTGTTTAATTAATTATTGTCTTAGAAGAGCAGAGATAATTAAAACAATCTCGCGCACTACACTCATGCTTGCGACTGGTGACTAGCTGAACCACCAGACAATTATCGCCCTTCCGCGTGCAATATCGTATGTTTAGTTTACATGATCATATATTTTTCTTGCTTTCTTGAAGCCAGGAAACTCTGCCCGTGTAAATGGTCCTTTAGTTTACATTGGACGCGTGATAAATGTCAAACTTGTTTCGACCATAACCTCCATTTCTTCACGCTTCATCTCCATAAGATAGCAATACTGTATTAGATTTTAATAATGTGAACGCGAGACCTGACGCAAGTAAAATTAAAGACGCCTTTGCCTTCCCTGGGTCTCCTCAGACGGAACTGTATTTACATGGCTCCTCTGATTTATAACTAACTCTTTGCTAACTGGTATAATAAACCTACCCACAAGAAAATTAGCTGTAGTCTTAAAAATTGACTGATCAAGGAGTGTTTCTACACCGTAAATAAATTTCTCAAAAAAGTTCTTGTCATTATTTCTATATGGGAAATTTTAGTGATGTATTTGTTGTTTTTTCTTTTCACATTAATTGCTTATCTATTACCAAATGTTAATTGTCATTTTTATAAATTAGAATATTTATCTAAATTTAATTTTTTAAGTCATTTTGTACACCACTATGTGGTAGAATGTTCTGTGCATCTACAATTTTATAACACCTGTATAAAATAACAGTAACGCGTAACGAAACGGTGTACATAGAATAGGAGGTAGACTTAGATTTTAATGATCTCCTGTTGGACTTAATTCGCACATAACTTTTGAATTTGTATATCACGAATTTTCAGGTATAATTATTTTATTTGCAATTAAGTATCCCGCTAGAAATGCTCCTACATTTCTGTGCTGATTAATTGGAATGTCCGCTAATGCAGCTGGGAATAACAGCGAGCGCACATCGTCCGCGTTATCGGGATGACCTCGCGGCCCCATGAATATATTCATCTCGCTCCGGTTTACCGTTATTGCGTTTGTGCCGTGCGGTAGCCACAGACGTAGCACAGCACGAGTCATATTATATCTGCCATCTCTATTTTATATTGCGGTGTTATTTCTCATTACACGTTAATAGAATTTTGTAACAAATTCCTGCGGCCAAGTGGCTTGTCGTAGGAGGCGACAACACAACCCACAGCCAGGTGGTAGAATATTTGCCCGTCTGGATAGCTACCACTCGTAGTCTAGAACACGTAGACTGTGTCCTTCTAGAGAGCGCCAGCACATTGGTAGCAGCTTTGGTGCTAAAAGTGTTTATAGGCGATGGTAACCGCTTTCCATCAGGTGAGCCGTCAGCCTGTCTGCTTTTCGCCAACTATAAAAAAGCGAAATGATTAAATTACAATCCCTGAAGTTACATCATATTCGTCTATTTAGTTAGAGTTTATTGAATGCTCGCTGTTGCCTGTGGCGTCACTCGCGTAAATGAAATCTTATAGTTTGAGTATTCAAAAAGTTAAAACGTAGTTCTTTTTGTAACAAGGCTGACCGACATAGCAACGCTCAGACCAAACTACTGGGGTACCATGAATAATTACATGCAGGTACTTTTTATACTGTGAGTGTGCATTGTGCACTAAGAAAAGATTTTGAAAATTCAGCCCGGTCACCTCTTAGGGGTTGAATTTTCAAAAATCAATTTTCAAAGTTTACTGTGGTCGGGCGGTCTGTCATATAAGGCGACAAAACAACCCACAGCTAAGTAGTTGGGTATTTGCTCGGCTGCATAGCTACCACCCTTGGTCTAAAGTATACCGCCATAACAACCATGATTTGTGCTCCGGCCTTAGTGGCCAGGTTCCAGTCTTCTATTAAAGATCGACAACCCAATTGTGTGATAAATATTCATAGGCGGTGGTAACCGCTTTCCATCAGGTGGAGCGTCTACCTGTCTGCTGAACTCATGCAATAAAAAAAGTAAAGTTACGTCTCATATTGCACTTTAGCTTTCAAAAGCGCTGCATGTCATCAGCGAGAGCTCATGCGACTTCATACGTTTTCCTTAATAACAAAATGAACGCTTGACCGTGCTTGTCTGTCTGTACGGGTGTATGTATATTGAATCGGCGTCGTGTCGCCACATCTAACAAAGGCTCTATTTCAGCCGCAAAACCACAACTTTTCCTAATGTTGGTATTTGTACAAAGCACATGTTCATTAACTAACATAATTTTTATTTAAATATCTTTTAGAGTTTGCTACCAAAATATAAAACCTTATTTTTCCGCCGAAAGTCATCTATACTGTTACGACTTACGAGACTCGAATTAAAGTGCCGTTGGAATTACTATAGACTTTATTAGAACTGTACAAACACGTATAATAATACAGGTACAAATATAACTGAACACAACTAGTACAAACGTAATGCACGATTCAATAACACGCGTCACTGCGTTTGGGCATTGCTTTACACTACAAATACAATATGTCTCGACACAATATTTTGTTTTTTTTATTGCAGGAGTTCAGCAGACAGGCAGACGGCCCACTTGATGGAAAGCGGTTACCATCGCCTATGGACATTTGCAACACCAAGGTGCTATAAATGCGCTACTGCTCTCTTAAAGGGGACTGGAGCCTGGTCACTGATGCTGAAATACAACTCAAGGTTGTTATGGCGGCATACTCCAGGCCAGGGGTGGTAGCCATTCAGTCGGGCAAATGTCCTATCACCTGGCTGTGGGTTGTTTTGTCGCCTCTTACGACAGGCCGCCTCAGCGCAGGAAATTATATTCTTTTTCCGTTCCTGCACGGATCAAAACGCTGTTGCGCATCGCTATTAGAAATTAATATTTTCCTTCCTTTCCATTTAATAACATTCATACTTATACATAGAATAGAATATTTATATTATTTAAGTGATTGGTTGTTTCTGCTGTCAGTCCCTAATTAGTTGTGTCAAATAATAGTTCGCAACCAGATCTGGCCGCTCACTTCGTCTACACTCGATACTGCGCGCTGTCACCGCTAGAGGCCGCCATGGATCATTTACTTACCATCACTCCCATTTGGCTATCAATAACCAATTCGAGATCTGACACATGATCCATCATCCATAAATTCCTACTAATAATAATATTTTAAACGCGAAAGTTTGTAATAATTTATGGATGTATATTTGCAATTGATGATGAATTGCAATTATGATTATGTTTTGATTTCACGCAAAAACCACTAAATTGATTTTGATTAAATTTTACAAGAATATAGCTTAAACATCAGAATAACACATAGGCTATAATTTATAAAGATACAGTGTGAATAATCATCATTATCACAATTTTCCATCACAACGCGGGTGAAACCGCGGGGCGCAGCTAGTATATTATAAATACGAATGATAGTATGTTTATATGTAACGTTTTCACCTCTTAACTAAGCAACAGAACATCACAAAATTTTGCATACACCTTGTCAGTAATTCAATAAAACGCGCAAAGTCCGTCACTATTAGATTCCCGATTGTAGTACAAACGTCTCGCTTCGATTGTGGTTCTCGTTTGACGCACTCCCCCCTCCATTAGGTCATCGTTTTATACTGCGCAACTGCAATGTCCCCGTATCTAAGATGACTTATCCGACACCGCAAGCGGCTATAAACGAGTACAATAAAACAATGGGCTGTCCCCTATAAACGTATGCCAATATTCAAATGCCAGCAGGTAATAAAATGTGCGTTTACAGATATGCAGGTGTAATATGTTTTTGTCGAAACCTAGGTTGTAACAATATCAATATACATATATAACGTAATGAAGAAAGCATTCCTACCACCTTTCGTTTAATTTAAAGTTTGATTTACGAGCACATTCACCGGCTGAGGCCATTTTCTATCAAAGCTATACGATATCTAACTTCAATCGTTATGGGGCCATATTTTGTGTATTCTATGAATGAGAATGTTTGTATGGGACAGATTCATACAAAGTAATGTATGATTAAAATGAATTTATGCTGCATTGTCGGGAATGCGGCGGAACGGGCGCCCGTTGATGTCTTCACTACGAGCGTTATTTGTAATAGAGTCGTTATACGCGAAATAACATTACATATTTTCTAATAATGTAAGAACTGCTTTATTTGTATGTTACAAATAAAATAATTCTTACATTACAACACACACACAGTACAAGATTTTTTTTAAACTATTGGATATTAGTCATCATGAAAATTAGTATTATTTTTTAAACATACATTTTTAATTTTTTTATTGTCCAATATGCTTAAATGTAAAGTAATATTCGACTGAGACATAGAAACCTCATGGATTTATTCTTGACACAGAGCGTTGTTTAAAATACATGAAGTGATACATAGTTCCATGATGACATTACGAATATCTACTTTTGTTGACCAAAGTAAACATAATTACAAGCGCCACCTGACTATTTTTGTATTTATAGAAAATGTCAATCAAAACTTTAAACTTTTGCCTTTTATTATTTACTCGAGTTTTCTCCGTGGCTACGCCATGTGAAGACCCTAGCTAGATTAAAAAATAATTAGGTGTTTTTTTTATATAAATAAAGCTTCAATATCTTAGTTTCTTATTCAATTCACCATAATTATAAAAAAAAGAAATAATATAATACTCTTATAATAACGAAATAATAGTGTAGACAAGTGCACAGTGAAACGTAAAAAAGTGAAGTACCTAATATGTAATGAACGACATGTGGGCAATCTGCAATCCATCTATTCCAAGTAAAATACATCATTTATCGGGATAAAATTATCCTAACTTACGCCCCGTGATTTAAGTTAGTTTCATTTCGATTTTCATTTAACAAACAGAAAGACAGACGGACAAATTTTTTTAAGGATTTGTGCAGTTCACACGCAGTAGAAGTGACATTTCAGAGAATACACTCACAGATTATTCTTCTCCAACTTTTATTAATATACATGTAGCTGCGTTAGCCAACATCCGTCAACAGCTAGTCCAGTTCTGCGTCAGAAACAGCAGAATGCCTCAAGCAGCGCAGATATGCAATCCTCGGTAAGAGTTATACGTTGGTGCCGTTTGCTGTTGAAACGCTTGGAGCATGCTATCCGGAGGCCATGACCTTCTACGAAGATCTATCAAAAAGACTTATTGACTCATCTGGTGATCATTTGGCTTGTGCCTCCTACCTTGGACAGCGGATCAAGTAAGGTGACCCAACGTGGAAACGTGGTCAGCCTTCTAAGGACCTTGCCCGTTGACTTCGATGACCTAGGCTCAGTATTCTACTTACACTCTTAAGCGATTTAGGAAGTTAAGTTTCTTTCATTGTACTATTTTATAATCCAACTAGACGTCCCGGCAGACGTTGTCCTGTTCTGACAAAATAAAATCTAGGACCCGATTCCAGCGCCACCTACCGGTTCCAATTGTGAATCTAAATAATCCCAGGACCCAGTCAAACACACGCAAAACATTTCATCAAAATTAGTAAAGTTGCTCTGAAGTTATGCGCGTACATACATTTCTATAGTTCATTTTCATACTTTTTAAACACACCTCCAGCATGCATGACATGAGCTATGAATGTCAAAGAAGCAAGTGAGGTGTGTAAGAATAAGCCTGTATGGCGCTCTGTTGTTCGTACCTACCCCGCAAGGGACCTGGCGTGAAGTTATGTATGTATGTAAACCTTCCTTGGACTTCTACAAATATTCCAATAACCAAAATAAGCAAATCGGTTCAGCTGTTCTCGAGTTTTTGTAAGACTAACAAACGTCAATTCATTTTTATATATGTATATATCGCTGAGCCGGTAAACTTCGTACCGCCTTAGAATCAATAAATAAAAAACGTTGATTTCTGAACGACACGGGACGAACATCAAATGTTTGTCAGGTAGGAATAGTTTCTAAGGGAAAGCGAAATTGTTATTTATACTATATTCCAAGCATTTCTTTTCATATCTACTCACCTTTTAAACCTTCCCTGGACTTCCACAAATAATTCAAAATTAGCCAAATCAGTCCAGCCGTTCTTGAGTTTTAGCGAGACAAACGAACAACAATTGATTTTTACATAGATAGATGTAATGTATGGATAATAGGTCATTTTCATTATATCAAAATAAATAACTTTATTCGCATTAGTTAAATCCCAGTGGTGTTTGGCGCAGTAATTCCTTCCTCCCCCTGCTTCTTCCTCCAAGTCCCTTGACTTCTCTCGGCCATCGCATCCCACTCGCACCATCCATCTCCCCTTGGAGGTTTGACTCTAGCACCAGGAGTTCTTAGGCTGATATTATAATCATTCAGCGTCTACGCAATACCCGAAACCCATACATAAAGCACAGGCAATAAAAAGCGAAATAACACGAATATTTTCATCATAAATAATTATACAAATATTTGATGCTATTATTTTAATTGAATAGTATGAGCGTGAACAGTCCTCCCATGCCGGGGATATTTGTTCCAGTTATTAACACTGAGAAGGCTGTGTTCATTTTAATAACTGCCAATGTTAACTATAATTGTACTGACTTTTAATCACATTGCGATGCTGATATATGTTAAAAGAAATTCTAGTCTCTTCACACATAAAAGAACAAGCGTTAAAATTACTTTTTATCACTTAACTTTTAAAAATATCACCATGTTTTTTACGACCGACAAAGACAAATTCACACCTGCAGCTGATGAAACACATTTTATTACGTTTCGGCATTTGGACTTCTTGAGTTTACTTTGTGGTTAAAATTTGTGATTAAAAACAGTCCATTGTGTGTCTTTTACGGCCCATTGTGGTATTGTGATCACTGTCAGATGTCTCGGATTTGAAAGTACAAAATGATTCTAGAAAAATCGGTCCACGCGGTCGGGCAGATATATTGCATCTGTGCAGTATATAACAAGGCCCCAATGGAGAGATCAAGCAGTCAAGCGATAACCACAAGCGAAACAAGATTTGTGTACATTCGGTAATCTATTAAGTGACGGACTTTGCGCGTGTTATTGAATCGTGCATTACGTTTGGACTGGTGGTGTTCAGTTATATTTGTACCTGTGTCATACGTGGTTGTATAATTCTAATGAACTCTATACTCTAACCTAACCGCATTAGCATACATACATATACGAACGGCCCGGCTCTGAGTGGAGTCGATGAGGTTAGTATGGTGAGCAGGTGCTTTGACTTATAGGTGCTAGCAGTACTATACATGACCTCACTTGCGCTTTATAGAGCGCAAGTCGTTGCCACGGAGTGAAATGCTGCTTGGACAGGTTTAGCAGGCCAAACTTTTGGGGGAATTTTGGCCTTGCCTTGCAAATTACTCCAAATTGCGCGTCGTCCGTTATGTCAACATTAGGGATTACAAAATTATTGGAGATTTCTTCTTTACTCTCCATTATTAACCAGCATATTACCATAACACTACAGCACGCAGTCTACTCTAAATCTCAGAAAAAAAAATCACAACTAACAAAATAGGTAAACCGAGCCCTGGTTCGGGAGAGCTCGAGTAGGTAGGAATAAATAAAATATAGTAATCGCTTTAGAATAGGAAGCCGATAGCGCCATAGTGCGTGATAAAAACTTAGTACTGTTACCAGCCATTACTAATCCCTTGCAGGTGTCTTATTACCCCCTTTGAATTTGAGTGATCTTTTGTTCGCGCTAATCTCTTAGTTCACACTGCCGTAAGACATCATAAAACCTTCTTTCCTGTGTTGGTATTTCATGCGAATTCTTGGAAGCCATTAAGATGGCCATTTAACAATTCCAACAATGTCCAATTTACAAATGAATGTGGGTCCGTTAGTCGAGAAATGTGCCAGTCATGTTCTGATTTTTTCTGCCCTACGGTTTGGTTTTATCGTATTCGGCTATGCTTGTAAGAACTGTGAATTACGTGTGTGTACTTCTAATAAACTTTGTGATAATTCCAACGGCATTTTAGAATTTACACCCTACAAATCCCCAACAAATTCGTAACAGTATTAAATAATGGAATTAGTACAGATTAAGATAGAATAGATTTCAGCGGATACATTACTATTAACCACCACACAGATGAAACCACGTGTATGCTACATAAGTTTACGCACACAAGTTTGTAAAAAATGTTTCACTTCACTTGACGCTTTTGCTGACGTATGCTCCGTCTATACTTTCAGTTGTCTTTGCATCACATACATATTGACAGTTAATCAATATGGTCGAGTTCCGTAATGAGTTTCTTTGAAAAAGTTATGATTAGGTCCAGCCAACCGGTATTTATGATCGGCGGCATTTCTCGCAGTTGCGAAAAACTTCGTTAAAATACCTGAGATTGCTTTCATGTTTTTCACGTCGCTCATGAGTAGAATACGTAACTTCGTGGACGTAATGCGCGTTATTTTAAAGAGCCGTGTCAGCTTAGTGGTTAGCGGATTCACATCCCAAACTCAGAGTGCGGGTTCGAATCATCGCCGGAAAACATGCATCACTTAGGCACTAATATTAAAATGCTAACACATTTATCATAATAACTTATGTATTTTGAAATATATTACTGTATATTTAATTCTAAAATTGCCTTTTTCCTACACCACTTACATCGCCTGATTCAAATTTCTTTGATTTCGGTTGCCTGGAAGAGATTACCTCGAGCGTTAAGACTGCCTCTATTGCCTAGAAAGTATTGTAAAAATTGTATTTTTTGTAAGTATATCTTTTGGTTAATACAGTGTTATCTCTCTCTCTCCCTTTCCTCTTCGGAGGAAGTTTTCTGACATTTTGTATATTGTTATAATTACCACTGGTATAACGGTGAAGGTAAACATCGTCATAATACCTGGACATGCCTGCTTGGGTCCATTACTCTTATAGATGGGAGGCCAGCAGTGGAACGTTTCAAGTAGACGGTTACAAATCTTACAGGGGAGGTATGTCAGAGTAGAGGAGTATAGAAACAAAAAACATTTTTTGTCTTAAGTCACAGTCCACATAAGGGACTGTCTGAATGGTGCCAACTTCACTGGGGGTGATTAAGAAATTAAAAAATATTATCAATTTCAATCAAATATAGCCTTTATCACTGGAGGCTAATGTAGCTTTCTATTGGTGACAGAATTTTCAAAACGTCCAAACTCACAAGCTTTATAATATTTCGTCGTCAGCCATTCGCAGTCCTCTGACTTCCTCTTCCAGTGCCTACTGGCAACCTTGCACAGGTCGTCGGTCCACTGGACTGGAGGACATCCGACACTACGTTTACCGAGATGCGGTCTCCATCCCGGGACTCGTCTGCTCCATCGGCCATCGGTCCTGCGGCAGACGTGACCGGCCCACTGCCACTTCAACTTGCTAATTTTGTAAGCTATGTCAATTACCTTGATTCTCTTACGGATATCCTCATTTCTAATTTTATTCATAAGAGAAAATCCAACAACGCTCGCTCCATGGCCCGTTGAGTGACTTGGAACTTGTGGACCAATCCTGCCGGCCCTGTATGTTTTATAATATTTAGTATCAATCAACGGCTAACGAGCCCTTCTCTAAAATAGCGTTCAAATACCAAAAGGGAATATCAAAAGCTTCTTAGTTCCGTCGTATACTTCTACTTGTTTGTGTCGCAGCCATTTTGCGAGAGATTATTGACTCTGTCTCTGAATTAACATCTCCGTCCAACCGATTCATTGACATAAAAACTAGTATTTTTTATTATGGATAAATTCACGTTTGACCTCTCAGCTGGTGTCAGAATATGTGATGGTCTGGTATAAAGCACGTGTACTTAAATCAAAAGCGACTTAAAAACACTCAGATTGTTGTAAAAATACTCAGACACGTAAAATATCAGAAATTCTCAAAATCTTACTATCCATCTATACATCGTCGTGTATCATCATGCATATAAAATTATACTAGTGGTCGCCCAGTGGTCGAAATTCTTGCATCCCTATATTTCTATAAATATTATAAATTCGAAAGTTTGTAAGAATGTATGTATGTTTGTTACTCTTTCACGCAAAATCTATTGAATGAATTTTGATGAAACTTTGCAACAATATAACTAGCACATTACAATAACACAGGCTATAATTTATATATGTCAAAATATAACATTTTTCCATCACCACGCGAGTGAGACCACGTGGCGCAGCTAGTATTAATAAATAGTGTTAATATTTGTACGCTTGCTGTCAAATAGGATCCCATAACTAAGAGGATGTGAATTTAGTTTTTCTTTTTATTTGCTTATATGCAAACTGACAGACGGGTCCACTTTATGGCAAGTAGCTACCGACGCCCATGGACATCTGAAATACTAAAGGAGCTGACGCGTTGCCCACCTCGTTGAAACTTTAAATATCTGCTTACGCCCATTTTGACGAGCCCCGTATTGTAGAGCTCTGGGAAAGCTTATTCCATAGCTTGCTGACGTATGGCTTAAAGGAGCGAGCGCCTAGTGGATAACTTTCAGGTGTCAAGGAAGTGTCGATGAACTCCCAGTCGCCGCCGAGCAGTGTGGTGATAAAATGGTGTCATAGGCACCAAACTAAATAACTCATCAGAACACTCCCCCAATTGTAAAGATGGTAGAATGCGCTTAGAGCGCCAAGGTCTCTGTATTTGAGTCACATGTAGTAATTTCACTATCATAGGTTCTTCATATAAAAATGACTCATACTTCCATGATAGTCTAATAAGGGTTTTAGAGCTGAAATCATGATTACAATTCCCTCATGGTTCTACCACACCAAAACATGTATTGCCCCAGACTTTGCAGCCTTATATTTTGAAAGTGAATAAAAGTCCTAGAACCAGTTACGTTCGTTTACACACCACTGCTTTCATATCAATGCGTTTCGAAAACAACACTTAAAGGTGTTCGCTTGTCACCGATAAAAGCCTCGGCGCAATCGTGCATTAATTCTTTTTTATATCTCGACCACAATGTCTAAAATACAGGGCCCCAATTCTGCTGTTACTATCTCGTAACAATCACAAGACACTATCGTCTCAATTGTAGGTTCGTCTGATTTCCGTATTCTGTTAATTCCACGTCTTTATAAATAAGCGAAATTTATTATATTGGTAGCTTTTCAATTTAGTTTTGATTAACGTCATTTCTGCTAATGGTGTTGCCGATTCTTTTTCTACTATTATTCTGTACGCGACGATATCGAGAAATATTGTGGATTTAGACTAGTTGTTATTTAAATTATAAGTTTGAACATTATTAAGGTTCTGATTTCAAAGACTAAACTTCTTTAATCAAGGATTTGGCCAAGGCTACACTGTTCATTTGTCTTTTACAACAAACAAACCACAATATGCGTGATGTGTTTTTTTTTATTGATTTAATGCATTTTTATGCAGATTTTGTTTAAATATTAATATTCGGCACTCGTTATATATATAAACTATATTAGTGTGCGAAATTTCCGTAAAAATGTCCGTGCAATTTTCATAAAAAGAGGTACAAACTTTTTGACAAATTTTGACAGTATTGCAATAAAATCATACTTCGAAAATCTTCGTACCACCAAGGTATTGAAATAGCAGAATTAGGCCCTAAATGATTGTTGAGGTAGATACTGCGTAGGTAAAGGATGAAAATAGTCAATAATAGTTAGTAACAAAGTGCATTCAGTCGAGTATATCCATTCGGATCGGGATTGAAAACGCCAGTGGATGCTGGGCAGCCTCGGTGAACGGACGTGTCACGCTCGCCTCGTTTTTAATACCCCACGAAATATAGTTCGAAACATACACATACATCATTAAAATAATAAGACAATTACGATAAAGTGAGTGCGCGAATTGTGTTTTTTTCTGTGAAATTTTTGTGCATTCAAAGCTGTTTTTTTTTATATTCACAGGTAATAATACTTTATCATAGATAATAATTAAGTTTTTTGTTTAATTTTAATTGGCTATAAAATGTTGGAGTTTTTATTGTGCAGCGAATATTTTTCCTAGAACATAAATTTTAATGCTGATCTCTGATTCATCGTCCGAAAACTTGAGTTCTTTGAATCATAAGGAATTACTTACATGGAACTAATTCTTCTTATTTCTTTTGTCTTTGATATTTTATAAAGTACTAGTGTATCGCCCATGGGGTTTTATGGTAAATTTCCCTATATTTACCATGTGGGCATTTTTGTATTTTTGTAATTCTGATATCTAAATATAAAAAAGAAGCTTTGTGATCTCACACTAAAGTTTTTCAGTCACAGACAGATATTTGAGAAAAGTAGGTACAAGTATCAAATTTTGTGTATTAATTGATATGTTCTTATGAGTATGTCTACGTGTGTAGTGTAAAATTTTCAAATTAATTTTTAAGCTTTTAATCATGTGAATCTTATAAATTCTGCAACTTTTTATATCGCAGTCGCCTGATTTTACATGATTCGTGCCGACGGAAAACCAATTCTCGGGTGGAAAGTTTTTAAGAAAACGTCTTAATTTTTTTGGTCGGTTTTTCGACTGTAGCCTTCGAAACATCATCTAGTGATTTTTCTTCCACGGAACTCATAATCTAAATTAATAGATATGCTATGTACCATTGTTACAGTTCTTTATACTGATGGATTTTAAAGGTACTGTAATCATTTTGGCTGAAATCCCTATACTTTCATCTTGTGTCCTTATCCGTCTATTTTTGTATATTACAGTAATGTTTCTAAAAATCTACAGGGTCTATATCATGGAAAATGTAAATAATTTTCTTCCATGACTATATTAATTAAGATAGCCGGTATACATGTATGTGACTGTTGTATTTTTTTTTCATTTTTGTTTTAACATTTATCATGGCACCCTAAAAATAAGTACCTTAAGATACTCATTATTACCTCAGCTATCTGGCAGTGACAGTCCCGTCAAATTCAGTCTAGCCGTTCCAAAGATTAGCCGGGACATCCAGACAGACAGACAAAAATTAAAAAATTGCGTTTTTGAAATCTCCCCCTGATTTTTTCACATTTTTATTTTGACATTCCAAACGAACTCCTCAATTTTATTTACCTGTATAGATATAATAATATTAGTGCAGTGTATAGATATCACACTGCTGGGCTCGGACCTTCCATTTTCATAGTGGGGAACAGAGAGTATATAGGTTTTTTAAAAGTTTGTTTTATTTTTAGGATTGTCTACTATTTATTACTTAGGTTATTTTCGTATTTAATCTTATTTTTAACTTAATTTGGCTTTTTTGGTTGTTTTGTTTCTGTTCATTCACCATATACAATTAAAATAAATATTAAAAAATTGGGTGCTACGAGAGTATACTTGTCCAAGGAGGTTTGACGGGTTGACACATCGGATATTCTCCATGTGCAGGTTTATTTGAGAAATCGATCTATTCGGTGTTTACTGTAATTAAACTAAATATTTGAAAATAAATTAAATTATAAACAAATTAATATAAAGAATGTAACAAATCGCTGCCGGAGGGAAGCGTGCCCAGAAGCCTGGCTGCGTTGCCACGCTGTATGGCAATGCTGATTAGTTGCGCGAAATAAGAACCAGCTTTCTGATCACGGGTGCTATCAACATGTTTCTTACAAATCTCTTTGAAGAAACCCTAGCTTGTAGACTGGCACGCACTTGTCCAATTTATTGTATTGATCAAATATTTCTGTTCTCGTTTTACTTTCTCGTGACAAGCCAAAGGTCAATACTCATGCGACAGGTACAAAGGCGATCAAATAAAAATTTACTTTCGAGTTTACGACACTGAACGCATTATACGACGATTTCGTATTTTTATTCATGCTATAATTTTTTGGGGTTACATATTTTATTAATAAACGACATTGCTGTGGAAGAGCACTCATTTCAATTGGTTATATCTGTGGTACACAAATTTTTCAAAGAAATAACAGAATGGTCGACTACGTTTTGATCTAGGATAAAGAGAGGTGCCAAGAGTTGTATATATTGTTACACGCCGACAAAGTGAATGCACATCTGCAGTTTATTACCACATTTGGACTTCTTTTGTTCACTTTGTGTTTTAATTTTGTAATTAATAAAAACATCCTATTGTTACTGTACTGGTTTATGGCCTCAGGTGTGCAGATTCAGTCCACGCGATCGATAGTTGTATTATATAGTTTTGTATAAAACAATGCCCGAACGGAGGTGTGACACAGGCAAGCTACAATCACGAAACGAGTAAGACGTGTACATTCGATAAGCTATACAGTGATGGACTTTGCGCGTGTTATTGAATCGTGCAGTTTGTGCTGGTTGCGTCCAGTTATATTTGTACCTGTGTTATACATGTTTGTATAGTTCTAATAAATTCTATAGTAATTCCAACGGCATTCTAATTCGAATCCCGCGCTCGTAACAATATGTTATAGTCAAAGGTCGATATACAGTCTCTTCCCGAAATGACTGGTTTGTCCTAGGTTTGATCAAAGCCTTTCGACAAAAGCCGAAATAAATTACAATTTCGGCCTTTGACTAAAGTATTTTAGTCAAACTTAGAAGTATCTAACTTTTTATTCAGACGTCGAGCTTGAAATAGTCTATTTCGGTCTTTGCCTAGTCGATCCTAGAGAATGAGGCAGGCAAACTCGGTCAAACGTCGATTCGTACTGCACTCGTTACATATTTAATGACTATATTAATTAGTTTCTCTTAGGTTAGACATAAATTCGTTAGTCAAAGGCAGAAAAAAGTCATTTGTTTGGAGTTTCACTACGACTTTACGTTAGACTTGAGTCAAACAAAGTGCGAGCGCCAGAGCTTCGATGTTTGACTATAAGTTAGATATGATTTATGACACAGTAATACAAAACGATATAAGTCAAAATTTAATAGTTTGAAATCAAAGTCAAAATAGTATTTTCTAAGTTTTCGCGACTAGTATACATAATAAATCTACGTTTTAACAGTTTTAAGCGCGGTAATTTATTTTATTTTGACTCCGACGTTTCGGCCACTTTTCAGTAATAAATTAAAGTTATTTAACTTTAAAATTATTCATTACCACTTGATATATTTGTGTTCCGTGATCACGACTACTGAAAAGTGGCAAAATGCCGCGCTTAAGTTAAAAGGTAGATTTATTAATAAGCACGCGTTTTATTAAAGTCTTCAGTTTCTTAAATTTTATTTTATATGTTAAAAAATATTTACAAAAGACATGTTAAAGTTATTTATATAAAAAGAACGAGCGCGAAACAACCATACTATTATTTTACGAACATTTAAAATATCCACAGTAAAGCCGTAATAACTGTTTAAACCATTAATACGGTATTTAATTTGTTTAAATTATGACGTCATAACTTGCTATTGTCGTAAAAACTAATATTTATCAATTGGCACCCACTTCACCGTTTATTAATTACATACGAGACCTGATAAAAACATTCTCAACGTTAATCAAATTCATAAATATGCGATCAATGGACAAGATAAGGCGCCTCTAGAGTATTGTATTGTATCTGTATTTCTATCCGATCTTTTATTTGGTTGTTCAAATACATAGATTAATATGCACCGGTACATCTCAAATTAATCAGCATTTAATATGATCGGGGAGATTGTGTAAATGCAATTTATTTAAATACTAGCGGTCCGGCCCGGCTTCGCACGGGTATCAGAAAACTGTTAAAAAATAATTGAATTCACACTCAAATACACATAGTTATATATTTAATCAACCAAATTTTCAAATTATTATTATAAGTATTTCAATTAAAATTTTGAAAGAAGAGGAAGGCCAGGAGTTCCATAGTACGGGTTGTATTCTCAGTTTAAGCTCCTGTCTCCCGTTACTTAGCTTTGTTTATCTGTGATAACTTTAAGACATACAATAATTTATAGCTTTATTTGACTTCGCAAAAAAAAATGTTGCTTTTAGTATTTAAGGAAGAAAATAAATAAACATTTCATTCATTTCATTCCTACTAAGCAAATTCAAAATTTTCCCCCCACGTACGGCCCGTACCCCTGTGACGCCCTCATCGTCTAAGGTGCTGCCTAGCTGGCCGAGCAGAGTGAGCGGCGACTACGCAACGTTTTTCTAATACTTACATTTTTAAACTCGTGATATCTTTTGAATGAAATGTCCGAATTGAATCATTCAAAATGTTATATAAAGGTATTGAAGCAATCTTGAATATGCTCCCATAGATTAATAACCACAAATAAAATTAAATGAACTAGTTGGCGGTAGACAAAATAAAATTTTAACAATACTCGTTGACACTTGACATCTTTGTCTTCCGTGATCACGGCTACTGAAAAGTGGCCGAAACGTCGAAATAACAAAAATCAAATAAATTACCGCGTTTGAAACCGTTTAAACGTAGTTTTATTATTTATACTCCTTTTTACGAAAATTGCGTACGACGGATTCTGAAATTTCGCATATTTATAGTATATATAAAGAAGGAGTGCAAAATGCTATTTTTTTTTAATTATGCATAAGAAATGCATTAAACCAATAAAAAAACATTACACACTACCACGTATTTGACACAGACACGCATATATACTCTTTAATGAAATGTCAAAGTCAAAAGTCAAAATCTGTGACAATTATAGACGTTATAGTCTTTGACAACTTATAATTTAAATTAATTATGGTCGAATCTCGACCACTGGGCGCCCACTAGTATGTATTAATATATATACGAGTATTTTACGATTATAATACATTTATGATATGATAAGTGCAAAAGCTCTAGAAATGTTTTTACTTAGACGGTCGTAAAATTAATTTAATTACCTTTGCATTAATTAACCGTTACACTGATACGTTATATTACCAATTCTATGTTAACGATGTTAATTGCCGTGTACGATATAATAGGAATTTCGAAAATCAATATGTAACTTAAGTACGAGATATAATAAAAATAACCAAGTGCGTGACAGTTCACGGCCGATTATGGATTCCGTAGAGATGAGAAATGTACATTGTTTCTGTGATTTCGCTACGAAACCCTAAGACTCATTTATGATTAGATAGTGTATATATATATGTCGCAGAACGGCCTCTTTCTCACGACATCATCTTTAGTTATTGCAGGTTTAGTGGGCGTCATCAGGATAAAATGCGAGCATAAAACACATGGCCAACGGTTTATACACTTTTAATTTAGACTTAAAAGACATTTTAACATAGTTTAGACCGAGCAGCGGGTTCAGGGCACCCGCTCATACTTCTAACTTAAAACACTTTCTTTAAAAATACTCTAAGGTCCAACTCGACCTGCTGCCATCAACCCAATGTGTCACAAAAACTCCTCAGTCTACCCAAGTAGATATTACTCAAAGTATAGAGGGCGCTGACCCCGCTCTGCCATATGCTCTGCTCCGATTGGTCGTTTATTAAATTACAATATCCATAACTTTTATTAGATTAGAACGATCTTGAAGTTATAGAAACATTTAACAAATGTAATTAAATTACAATAAGAATTTTAGAAGTAATTATAATGTAAACAAATGATATTGTGCGTTATACATCCAGTCAACAATACATCGTCATATCGTCATAGTCATAGCGTCCCTCCGACATATATATATATATGAAAATTAATAAAACAAAAATAGTAAATAATAAAACTACGTCTATTCAGTAGCCGTGATTGTTAAAGTTTTATTTAGCTTACCCCCAACTTGTTTATTAAAATTATTTAGTTTGTGGTTATTATTTACTCTATGGGAGCCAAATCTAATTTACCACCGCTTCGCAACTTGATGTGGCTTGAAGCGAAGAAGCGGCGCTAAAAACTCTTCAGCAAACATGCCTAGTTCTAATAATTTCATATAATATTAAAATGGGTGGAAGTAATAATCTTTTTTTCAATCAAAACGTAGTTTTATTTTGTATACTAGTCGCGGAAAATTAAGATTGCTTTGGAAGTATTGCTTTTTGAAATAAATACAGCCATTTTCATTGTCATACAATTACTCTTACGACAGGAAATTGTATTACTTCTCCATTCTTGCATAAAAAGCATAAACATTTTTATTGATCTACATCCAAAAGTGCGTAGTTCCCACAAGCCCAATTCAAATGAAAAACGAGTGTTATAAAAACGTAAGTAAATCAACAAACTATCAAAAAACATGTGAACACAATAATGATGCCGCGATACATACAAGTTCTTTAACGAACATGATTCTAGGCGACATTAAGCATGTCTTGTGTTTTGACGGTGGTCATATAATATGCAAATCGGACCCAAACCGTTGGGTGCGTGCAATCAAGTCGCCGAATCGATATTGTGGCATGTTTACGAGTGCGTCGAAGTTGTAATGGCGGATGTGTGTTGATCGATCAATTCGTTTACCAGCGTATCGATGGCACAGGTGTGTGCTGAACCTCGCTAAGACGACAGGCTTGTAATTGAGCGCACTTGATTCCTACTAGTTGCACCAAGAATTTTTTTAAAACTAATGAGTGTAAGAGGAATGAGTTTGGCATATGACAATAATAGAGCCACTTACAAGACATGGATATTATTTTGAATTTCATTTCATTGCATTAAAATTCCAAATTGTATAAACAATTTACAGCGTCAGCATTTTTCATTAACACTTAGTCGTCTAGCTCCCATCCGCCCAGTCACATGGGATAAGGAACTTCGTGATAATTTTTTTTTTTTAATGAAGAATGCGCTAAAATAAGAAAACTCATATATAAGTACAAATACCGTTGGAAGACGAATAAAGAAAATCCATTGCGATTATTTATAATTTACCAATATCTCGATAGCACAGGTGCGTGTACAACACTAGATGGGAAGTAATGCCCTCCTTATACGAGCAACCCGCTTGCAATAGGGTGTAATAAAGAGGACTGGATAGGGGTGATGGCATTGTATGAAACAAGTTCAAGACTAACCGTTTGAGGCCGATACTCTGTGAGAGCGTGGTATTAAAACGTGATATTGAGCCGACCCTAAGACATACTCAAGATTATCAGACGGCCTCTGTGGTTGAACGGGCTAAGTCTTAGCTGCCCAAACTCGCTGGGACGCAGAGGCTCCGGGTTCGACTGTTGGCTTGGTAAATTACGGAAATGAACGCCTATTATTTACTATGGTCTGAGTGTCTGAAATCAGCCCCAGAGTGATCCATTGTACATTACCAATAATACAAGCGTATCTTGCTTAGCGTGGGCTTATAGTATGTGTGTGTTTGTCTGCCGATTAGTGTGTCTTTGAAGACCACGAACCATAAAAATGGCCAGGACATTTGGAGGGCTTGCGTGGGGCCATGAAGAGCCAACAAGAAGAGATCATCCAGACTCCAGCGTGGCTCTATCACGTACAAATTCCCAGTTGGTTTTCTCAAAGTGTTACAATATGAAGGTCACCAAAAAGGATGTAAACAGATTCTTCAAGTACCACTGTTGCAGAGGCTTCTTAACAACAATAACCAGGGTCTCAATTCCGTTATCTACAGAATCTGTTAGGTATTATTACTATCTCGTCAATATCACAAGACACTATCGTGTCAATCTTAGGTTTGCCTGATTTTGGTATTCTGTTACTTCAATGGCGTATCCGTGGCACGCCACTTTATCTTCCGCGTTGACGATATCGCAAAGTTGTCGTGGCTTTAATAAAATACAAATTTGCAAAATTATTACAATAAAGTTGTGCTTTAAATATATTCGCAACGGTTAGATATCTAAACCGCAGAATTGGGCCCCTGGTGGTCACGAATATACGCTTAATTTTGTAAAAGCGTAACACCCGACAATAGAAACAAATGATGAGGATTAACATACGAAGGGGGCAATCCGTCATGTTGCAACCGCGCGTCGCAGCGAGGGGCCCCCGATTTGGGCTGATGGGCCGTAAACCCGCTGGGCCGGGGGCGTCTGCGCCCATAACGCAAATACGCACTCCATATACAGCTAGTTATGCTCATTTTCAATTAATTTTTATATACATTTCATTAAATTTTATGCCTCTTCTTTTAATTTGATTAATATTTAATTAGGACATTATACAAATGTTGTTGTGTTACATTTTAAATTCGGCCCAGATCTATTTGTTACCTAACCTCATACTTACAATGTAGACAGAACAAGATGCATTTAAGAAGAGAATACAAAGTACTACGTAACTAATTTCTAGTCAAAGATTATCAATATATTTGTATGTAATTTGAGAAAATTAAAATCTAGGACCAGATTCCAGCGCCATCTACCGGGTCCAATTGCGGATCTAAAACATCCGCGGCCCACTCAAATACATACAAAAAAGTTCATCAAGGGGTTTCGGGCGTGCCTCTTGTTTAAATTTTGATGTTAGTGCAATTAGCCCTCGAAAGATTCACTGCATTGTATATCGTAAGCATCTCATCTCCCGGAATGAAAAATATTTATGGCTGTTTTCGGTATTAAAACTAAATTTAAACAAAATTATAAAAAAACCGATCCAGTAATGCTAGTAGCTTTTTCGTGAAGGATCGAGTTGCTATCGCATTTATTTATAGATGATATTTTTAATATCTATAAACTTGTGAAATAATTAGTCTCCCATACAAACTTTCATGTTCTATTTCAACCCTAGTTCCCTAGTTCTAGTTTTGTTTATCTATCCCCCATCTATCAATTGGTAAACTACGTAAATGGCAAATCCCTTCCCCTTCCCGACCTTAGATCGCCCGTAAATTATTTTTCTTTTAATTTTTAATATATTCTCTTCCTTTTCCAATGGGTTTCACCCGACTATTATTTTTTTTATGCTACCTTTTCTTTTTTACCATTTTCACAGGGATTAGCGTTGTCTGTGATTAGAAAATGTTGATAGCTTTCTTTACTCTTGCCATACAATTAATATCGTTAACAGAGCTCCGTACCGACTATACTCAAGATTCTCCTTCGAGGGTTAAGGAACTTTTGGCAGACTACGGAAATAACATTACGTATTGGTTTGAGTTACGTTACATTTCCTTCGCTGTATTAAATATTAATTTACATGTATTATCAAATCAAATCTCTCATCTTACGTTAAATAATAATAATACGGTGAATCAAAAGAAACATAAATTAAGCTAGCTGTGCCCGCGACTTAGTCCGCGTGGGATTTTTCGTAGAACCCTAAAAAAAGTAAAAAAGAAAGTAGCCTAAGTTATAACATCAGCTATCTGCCAGTGAAAGTCCCGTCAAAATCGGTCCAGCCGTTTCGGAGATTAGCCGGAGCATTCAGACAGACAGACGAAAATTTGTTTTTTTTTTTAGTTCATCCACGCTTTATAGACATTTGGAAGACCTCCACTGCACGTGGCGCAATCTCTTTCATGCCATACGTGCCATTGTGTGCAAGTTACATAGTCAGCTTCCTCCCGCGGTTTTCCCAGAGCACAATGATATGGGGCTCTTCAAAAAGGGCGTAAACTTAAAGCCTTCAACTAGGTACGCAACGCATCGTCTCCCTTAGTGTTGCAGATGTCTATGGGCGACGGTAACCACCTACCATCAGGTGGGCCGTTTACCAGTTTGCCTGGTAGCAAAACAAACATAAAAATAAAATATATACGTGACGCAAAAACTTTGTGCCCCCTTTTACGAAAATTGTGCGGACAGAGGAGTATGACATTTCGCACACTTACAGTTTATATAGAGAAGAAGAAAGAAGAAAGAAGAAGAAACGAAACCTAATTTTTTTTTTATTAAGCATAAAAAATATATTGAATCAATAAAAGTTAAAATTAAAAAGTTTAAGTTTTTTTTGTTAAAGTCAAATGAACAATGTAGCCTTAGCGAAATCTGTGACTATAGAAGTATAGTCTTTGACATCAGAACCTTAATAATGTTCAAACTTATAATTTGAATTAATTATGGTCGAATTTTGACCACTGGACGACCACTAGTATATATAGTTCAGTGGTTGAAAATTAACAAATCGAATGTAAGAGCTCTTTTTTTAATAGCAGTAGAACCCTAATAAGCGTATCTAAAAACAGAAATAAATTCAAACCGAATCAAACCGGAAATCCTCGAATATTATTTGCATTGCCAATAGATTGTTTGTATAATTCTCTCGTACAAATTATATTATGACAAATGGTCGCCGCGCACAATTCGATTCGTGTTTTTGCTGCCAATTAACGGTCAACGTAACGGCACTGCTTGTTCCAAATCACAGCTTCATTCGTCCATTTCACGCGAACAACAGTATAATTGTGAGTTATCAAAAACTAACTAACTCCCCTCCGACAGAGATACACCTCTTTATAAGTGTTTATCTTTGGAATAAACGTTATCTCAAGAATTTAGCAGCTATTTTTTTAATTCATTTAGTTCTGCAGACAGACAGACGGACCGCCTGATGGAAATCGGTTACCATAATGTTAGCAATGTCCTGTCGCTCTCTAAGAGGAGACTGGAACCTGGCCACTAATGCCGGAACACAACTCAAGGTTGTTATGGCAGCATACTCTAGATCAGAGGTGATATCCATCATGGCAGGCAAAAACCCCACCACCTCGCTGCAGGAAATTTTTCTTTCTCCACTAAGAAAAGAAATTCTAGTGTTATATTTAGATGACAATTTTGAATATCATAATTACGTGTTCCGAGTATCATAGTAATTCTAGGGTATGTTTGGGTAGTCTAAGATTACTCGTCCTATAAAAAGGACAGAGGAATTTATACTAGATTAATCTCTTAGTTTATGGAACTCACTGCCACTCAACATCAGACACGCAAAATCCATATTGTCTTTGATCCTCGCAAGGCTCAAAGGTGCTACTGATTCTTTAAGTAGTACGATATGACTTATTTTATTTATTTATTAGAATCTCCAACAAAGGATAATACACATAACAATTTGTAAATATAAATAACCTTACACTTGTGCTCCTTCAGTTACTGGAGACCAAAACATGCAAAAATTTTCGTATGGTATATAAAGTATATTGTTATGTATTTTATTTATAATAAGACTACGTTTTAACGGTTTTAAGCGTGGTAATTTATTTTATTTAGGTTTATCCGACGTTTCGGCCGCTTTTCAGTTGCCGTGGTCACGGAAGACAAAGATGACATTTGTCAAACGTGTATTGTCAAAGTTTTTATTCAGCCTACCGCCAACTTGTTCATTTTAATTATTTAGTTTTAATTTTGTTTTGTTCCGTGACCACGACAACTGAAAAGCGGCTGAAACGTCGGATAAACCTAAATAAAATAAATTACCGCGCTCAAAACCGTTAAAACGTAGTTTTATTATGTGTACAAGTCGAGAAAACTTAAGAAAATATTTTATTTTTATTTTATTTTTACCATCGGACAACCAGACGGACTGGTTTGCGCCACCGTTACATGGTGGAAACACCTCCAGTCAGAACCAAGCGTTTCGCTTCATCCTTTCTGGTGCGCACTGCCGAAGAGTGGAATAATTTGCCGGAGTCTGTTTTTCCTGACAAATACAATCTTGAAGTCTTCAAGTCACGAGTGAATAGGTATCTTCTAGGTAAGCGTGCTCCATCTTAGACTGTGTCATCACTCAACATCAGGTGAGACAGTGGTCAAACGCAAATCTATACTCCCATTAAAAAAAATATTTTATTTCTTTTTATACTTATTCTTGGAATGTTTCTTAGTATTTATTGTTTTCATCGCCACTGTTGTCTTAATTTTTTCCTTAGTTTAGGGAGTTGCCTGGAAGCGGTCGCTTCAAGCGATAAGGCCGCCTTTTGTTCAATTCACTGTACTTAGTACAGAACATAGTTTTAATTTTAGGTGAACAATAAAGTGTTTTCATTCATTCATTCATACAAGGACCTAAGGTTAGAACGGCACATTGTTCTGATGTCATCATAAAAATAAACGGCATACCTTACAACTAATTATTATTTAAAGTATAAGTATGTTCATCTCTGTTATCGAAAGTTAATTAAATGAAAATAATAAAAACTTTTCTTTATTAATTCATCTAAAAATGGTCACTTTCACATTTAAAAGTATATTATAGGTAAGTATTCGGTTGTTGACATAAGTGATCGAGCCGAATCGATCGAGTATTGACTTATAGAGGCTTGAAGTCAAGCGGCAATTGACCAGTTTTTAGATAAATTGCACCGCGAACTGGTCCCCGCTGCCGATGACTCATGCTCTCGTCAAATTTAAAATTATATGTCCATGATATTTTACCTATAGACCCGCTTTCCTGATCTCAATTTTGACAACATTAAAGCAAGGTAATTGCCTTCCTTTCAGTTGTTAAGCTTCTCTACTTATAGACGACACTATAAACTTTGCTTTATAAATGACATCATTAATTTGGTCAAAATTGCGCAGAGAATAGTGTAACAAGCTATATACTTATGTAGTTTGAATGTATGCAATACCAAGCTCATTTCCCACAAGATATACTAGCCACACAGTTTTGAGAGCCCAACCAAGATGTTTTCCAGAATTTTCTTTTAGTATTTTTTCTATATTAATACAATTCACTATAGTCGATATACAAATACAGTTCCTTATAGTAAGTATTTTGTGTGCATAATAAACGTCAGAATAAAAATCAAATTAAAAACGCGCTTAAAACCATTAAAACGTCATTTTATTAATATGCCTAATGGTCCGGTTTCTACATGGCCCTTCAAACTTAATTGAAAATCAATATATAATTTAAAATAAATACTGGTTTTCATATTGTAAATATAAAACACATATAACTGATTATATTTTTTGCTCAATGTTTATGTTTTAGACTAATAGTGTTGTTGTGTGACACATATGTACATTCACGTACTTTATAGCGCCTGTTTACTATGGGGCTCTCGTTGGAGGTGCTTTTTACTTGATCTTTCTTTAACACTTCTGCTATTTGTGTGTATGACGCTTCTGTTCATATACAACATGTCATAGGCACGTGTATACTGTCAACGTGTGCTGAAACTGGTTCCTTAAAACAGTCTCAAGTCGCAGTAATGATTCATAGCGCCGCGTCCGGCGATTGATTTAAACGAACTCGATACTTAGATAAAATCTCAAACATTATGTGATATATGCTTACCCAGTTTTCCCTATTGGAAAATTTATGATGGGCTCACGTTTCAACACCTCGTCTTGACTGCGATAGTAATTTTGACATCGGCGTAGCATCTTCTATTTCAAATGATGTGCTGTATGTATTCTAATTTCAATTGTGGTCTGTTGAGCGAGTCTATTTCGCCATGAATGTATGAATAACGTTAAAGTACAGCGGTTTTGTCGCCAAGGCGATCTCCTCCAAACTACCCCATACAATTATCATTGACACCGACTACATTATTTACTGACTGACGTAATTATTAAAAGTAAGATTACAGTATTCATTTTTTTGCATTCATCATAATTAATATGTCGGGGAAAAGTCTTTTTGCATATAGTATTAAATCAGAAATCTTTTATTCATAACAAAGTTACACGTCAATTTCTACATCAGTTAATACTAAAATTAAAATTATATCATATTATAGGATATGAACTCCTCATGATTATAGAAGGTGTGCTCGACTAACCATTTGCGGAGCCGTGTTTTAAATAAGCCGATGGATGGTGACTCCGTTATCCTACTCGGTAGGTTATTGTATATTAGCGATCCCATGACATGCGTCAATCGCCCCGATTTCTCAAGTGTCTTGTTTGTTACCTTCTCCCGTTCTCACTTCCATAATAATATATTTTCTTTATTACTGAATGACAAGACAACAAAGACAGATATCATCTTAAACACTAGTAGTGGCACGTGGTAGCTAGCATAAAAGTTCGATTTTTGCTCAAATGGGTACAGAACTCCAAGAAACTTCTGATATAAAACCGCTTATTTCTGACTTTCCTTAATTAAGATTAAATCCTGCAGCATTATTATCCTAATCGAATTCCGTGATAAAATCAAAATGTCAGAAGGATTAAAGTAAATGTGCGATTTGTTATGAGTGTCATTATTTTTTTGCACGATTACGGGATGAATGTGGCTTTTATTTGTTGAAGACAAACAAATATGGCCTAAAGCATAAGCTTTTGTAAATATATTACTTTGAAACTAGGGGCCGCTCGTGGTTTTGTCTGTGTTTGTCCTGAACCATACATCCTAGCCACAACAATACACGATGTCTGCCTGTCTTCGGGTCGCGCACCCGGTGATGACACCATTTCCTATTAACACTTATTGTTATATTAGTCGTTTTAAACAATACCTTCATAAATTGTAATTTAGTCTATAATTGTGCTTTTCTAATATACAATCTATATATTGTAAAGTTTCATTCAAATCAATTTCAAAATCAAAACTACTCAAAAATGAGAAACAAACATCTATTTATCTTCACAAACTTTACAAGTAATTTGCGACAAAGAGGGTAGTTTAGAAGGTGACATTGTGTGAGTTGCGGGTTAGAATCATGATACTTTTATTTCTCGCTTGACTTTCGAACGAGTCGGACGTCTATTAGGCTTGTTGTAAGAGAAGTCATTTTGACGTTCCTCGATTAAGTTATAATTGTTTATTTATTGCATAAGTTCAGATGGCTCACCTGATGGAAAGCGGTTACCATCGCCTAAGGACATTTATAACACCAAAGGTGCTACCAATGTGCTGCCACTCTCTAAAAAAAATTGGTCACTAATGCCGAGACAGTACTCAAAGTTCTTAAGGCAGCATACTCTGGTAGCTATCACACAGGCAAATAGATGTGGATAACTGTTGCATTGTAGATGATATTTGCATTTTTTATCTCTTGTACTATCCTTTATACTCACCATGATGATTTATCCAAATTATAATCTATAAACTACGTTGATTGTTTTTTCTAAATTACTATTACTATTGCTCCGAATACCGCTTCCCGCTTGTCTATTACGCCTAAAGTCTAGACTGCGGACCCAATAATTACTATAACCACATAATAACAGTTGAATTAAATTTAATTTGAAAATGATTGTGTTGCATCCATTAATTACAAAACTCTATCATTCGGATAACATAAATCCTTGGCATTTGGTTGTTAAATTACAGTCCTGTCTAGACCCGACACGGAACGAATCCATCCATCAACGATCTCATTATAGGTTATGTGTTCCTAGTACTCTGACACTGCCTGATCACGCGTCTCTAAAGGTGTAAAATCAGGCAAGTGCGTGAGTGGGCAAGACCATGCATAGCAAGCCATGTATGTATGGTTTACGTTAAGTCTTGTAAAAAAAAGTTTGTTGAAAGCACTCTTACGTGGTAGAGCCCTGCTGGAATCAATACCTTGATTACAGCTGTTAGAGCCGGCTTGAGTGCTCTCACAGAATATCGGCATGAAACTGTTAGCCTTCATGTAAACGGTCCACTTCCCCCTCTGCCAGTGCCATCGTCTCTATCCCATCTTCCTATTCTGTCCCTCTATCGCATCCACTTAATCTTATCAATCAATCAATAACTCTTTATTGTATACAAAACCATTACAAAAAATGAACTAAGACTAAAACTATATACACTATAGGCGGTCTTATCACTAAGAAGCGACCTCTTCTAGACAACCAGTGGCAGGAATAAAACAGATTCAATTTGTCAAATGTGGTATACATAACGTGACCATTTATATTTTTTGTCAAAGCGGGACATCTGCGGCTTTATATAATTTAAAAAAGTTTTTTATACGTATTTTATTATATAAGTAAGATAGAATAACACAAAATAAATCAACGCACTAAACACAAAATAGTACACGGAGAAAAATGCAGGCTTAAATTTCACCAATTTTTATTATGACTAAACTTGAAACGCCTCGCCCAGCGTAGAAAAAATATTATGCTCTTTTTGAAAACTATTGTTTCAAGTTTGCTAAGCAAAATCTGCTGAACTAAACGGTCTGTTTGCAAAACCGAGACTATGTCGGCCTCGCTGGGGACAGCGGGACTATGTCGGCCTCGCCGGGGACGGCGGGACAGACTGCCTGAGAGCGGGACTGTCCCGCCCAAATCGGGACGTATGGTCACGTTAGGTATACATAAATATTATAGGATATGCAGTTACATACAATATATTTTATTCATTAATAAACATATAAGTATATAAATTATGATATAAGTAAGAATTATACTTCAACGACATATATAAAAACACCTGTTTATATCTTATGTATATAAAAATCTTGTGTCACGATGTATGTTGCCAATAAACTCCAAAACTACTGAACCGATTTCAATCAAATTTTCACGCCGTGTGCAGTTTGATCCAATTTAAAAGATAGGATAGCTTACATCTCAATGGACCCTGTAGATGGCGCTGCAATCGGGTTCTAAATTTTATTTTTGTAGGGCAGGACAACGTCTGCCGAGACAGCTAGTTACATACATAAATATACGAAAAAATATCAAACATCACTGAGTCGAAGGTCATTTTTTTTTTGTTTTTTGTCATGGTCTTAAATATTGTTAGTGATTTAGCTAGTGTAAACACCCTTGCTGATATTTGGGTAAGAAAGTACCGAAGATACCAAATATTAACTATTTGGGCAGAGTTTCTACTTTATTGTCCAGCCTTTGGTGTGACTATTCACACCACACAGTAAGCAATGAACACAGTCTACACGCCACACCGACTTTTATACGAAAATACTACGAAAACTACCCTACAAAATAATAATATTATTATCTTTGAAGATTATCTATGTGATATTAATATAATCTATGGTTCTCATAACTGCTGTGATGGACATCGCGTAACACTAGTCTAACAGTAATAGGTAACTCATTCCAGAGTCGAATAGCCTATACAGTAAAAGAATTATTGAAAAAAGATGAATAATGTTTGGGAGTACTTCGTCTTAGATACGTAGAAGGTTGTGAATTGTGAGAGGAAGAGATGAATTCAAAAGCGTTCTTTGAGATAATACGGGATTGTGGGCATACAGAACACAATGTGAAGGAGTGAAAGAACTTGAGTAACGTTGAGAATTCCACCAAGAACACAATTCTCAAAAGCTATATTGATTTATAGACAATTCGGGTGCGAGCGTGCAAATGCCACTGGGTCACCGGCAGTGGCAGCATCAGCTGCAACGCGTAGAGAAAGCTCCTCGTTGTCATTTGTAACAGTTAATTTTAGCGTTTCCGCACTGTTTTATAGATGGAAAGCGGCATTTTAGTGCTCACACATCTAAACGGGTTAGCTTTAAGCTGCTCAAGATAAATATAGTAATGAGATCAGTCGAGTTGCGACGGCGAGGTCTTGTTGACAATTACCTAAATTTTGCCAGTTGTGCAATTTATGTAGTTGTAATATAGAAATGAGATTGTTCGTGTAAATCAACAAACAACAAGATTATGCCCGCGACTTTGTCAATGATTTCAGGGAAATTAACGCAGCATTAAAAAAAATGCAGGCTATCGGTTCAGTGAAAACTATAAAGTAGATACTGAAAAGTATCCTAAATGTTGATCCAGGACATAAGCGAGCTATCTCGAGTTTCATTTAAATCCGTCCAGTAGTTTTCTCGTGATAGATTTATTAAACCTCAAACTAGAGACATATCTCATACTTTTGAACTATCGGAGGCTGTTTGTATGATCGCCAGTAATGGACAAATGTTGCTTCGGAGCCGAGCGCGAAGAGTTCTTCGACTTCATTAATCCGTGAGAGCGATTAGCGACCGACATTCACGTGGTTATGTTTGTCCATATGTTTGTATATAAGATGGCGGCGCATTATCGGTTGAATTTTAATTAGTCCACTAACTTTCGTTTCGACTATTTAAATAAATTCTTGTTTAAATAATTAGTTTAAGCTATTTGAATTAAGTAAAACCTTCACACACTTCATAGTAAATTTTAACACTATTTTATAATTCCATTTTGTTTTTTGTTCTTTTTCTTTTATTTAATATTACTCTCCACTACATTCTTCTTAAGCAGAGGCTCCATTTGGATTCATGTATAGCATACTTTTGTAGCCTAAATGGCTCTCTGTTGTTCGTGCCTACCCCGCAGGGGACCTGGCGTGAAGTTATGTATGTATGTATACTTTTGTATAAAATTTATTTCAAAAAAGAAAAGTGATAAAACTACGTTTTACCGGTTTTAAGCGACGCGTTTGTCCGACGTTTCGGTCGCTTTTCAGTGGCCGTGGTCATGGAAGAGAAAGATGTCAAGTGTCAATGACTATTGTTAAAGTTTTATTTAGCCTACCGCCAACTTGTTGTTTTAATTTTGTTTATGGATATTATTTACTCTATGGGAGCCTAATCTAATTTACCACCGCTTCGCAACATGTTGTGGCTTGAAGAGAAGAAGCGGCGCAAGAAACTCTTCAGCAATCATGCCCAGTTCTGAAATTTTTATATAATATTAAAATGCGTGGAAGGAAAAATAAAAGAAATTATCAGTCAAGTTTGTTTGTGCACTCAGAAAGAACTCACAGTGTCTGGAGGTCTGGCAGTTGGTTATTGCTGGGTTTGGGTCTTGATAGTTTTGATGATCGGATCCCAAACAGTACTTGCCAACCATCTTCTCTATTTAAATTTGGATGTTTTCTGATTTCAATCGCCTCACACATCATTCTGGGTATGAAACGATTCTCTTTCGCGAGGATTTGTGGGTTATCGAATCTGATTTAATGATTGGGTTCATCCAGCGTATATTCACTGATCGCAGACTTCGTAGACCTTGTGTTTTTCATGTCAGCAATGTGTTCTTTTACCCGTGTTTTGATGCTCCTCTTTGTTTGCCCAATGTGTGATAATCCACACTCACAATCGCGCGTCACATCACTAACCAAAAAGAAAAAACAATGCTGTCATATTATGACTGATATAAAAGAACTTTCATCCCGGAAAAACAATTGTAAATGATTAATATCAATTATTGTAGTTTAATGTGTTCTGTTGTGACGCTCTGCCTGTGCGAATAAACAAATACCAACTAACCATGTGCTCTGGATTTTGATTTAACCAAAACTGCCGACCCATAGGTGACTGGAACCTCCACAGGCATACCCAAAATTTGCGGGCTATCATTTCAATTCATGGATAAACTAATAAAAACGCATTAAGTCTCTGATCTATCATATCAGCGTTGTATCGGATATAATTCCGGCACATCAATATGCTGAGTGCAAACCTTGTTTGCTGAAAATTTCATTATAGACAGAGCATATTTTCAAAATATGCTCTGTCTATAAAAATGTATAAGGAATGTAATTACGTCCCTATTTCTGGAAATAAAGTTTTTCTTCCTTTCTTTATTTCAACTTGAAAGTACGGATTTTAAAAACAAAATAAAAACTTGCAAGCGTATAAACAGTAGATTTGATTAGTTCACGTTATAACGAGCTGGAGATTTGGTGTCATCAGGCACCACCACTGCCATCAATTGGTGGCTGATGATGATTCTCAATGCACTAGATTCTCAAATTGTAGGTACTACGTATCTTGAAGCAAGTGGTCCAAAGTAGTGACGTCCACGGAAATGACTTGCTGGAAATAGCAAAATTAATTTCGCGCAGCACTTTGTGGAATGGCTATTTATAGAGCGCACTTCCTGAGTGCCGACAGCGGCTCCTACAGCCCGAAGCTGACCCATTAAGACAATTGACACCGGCCGCGTGTACTTCTGACACGCCATTCATTGCCGCCAACGAATTCAACTAACCAAGATGTGTTATTCTAAGAATCAACTGTAACAGCTCTGTTAAATCTAGATGCCTGATTTCATATACGTTATTTGAATAACAGATATAAACTTAAATCAAGATCATAGAATGTTGTTCTTAAATCAATAATACTGTTGTGACCTAAGGTACGAGCAAAAGGTAGAAGATTCTGGAAAGAAAAGACAAGTACAGATACATTTTAGGAAGGGATAGATGAGGAACAAACGAATAACGAAATTAAGATTGAAATTCTAGAATAGAAGGTTCAGGAAAGAAAAAACAGAGACGGATACATGTTTAGAATTGGAGAGACAGTAAACAAAAGAATAACGAACAAAAGATCAAAATTATGGGTTCCAGAATATTCTTCCTGATAAAGATAAAAGCGACGTAATGCACGCCTACCGGGAGTTCAGTTCAGTCGGCGAAGGGAGAAGTGCGATACGAGAGAGTTGGAAGAAGAGTTAAGCAAAAGTCAGTGACGAGTTTAGTGGGCAGTTGAGTTAAGGAGAACTTTAGCATAGTTTAAAAGGAGGTTCAGAAGCAAGTTACGCGCGGTAAATTCCAAGGTGAGCACCGCAGCAGAAGGAGGTGGTCAAAGCAATATCGGTGACGATATTGTGCGTGAGATATCTTATCGTCGGGACAGTGCGTCGTCAGTTGTGCGTGTAGGGGCAACCCTACATAGGAAAATCACGTACGACTGTGCATGTCAATAAAAGCGTTTAGTTAAAAGAACTGGTGTTTAGAAATTTAATAAATTTTAAAGCTTTTACCTCAGAACGAATAAAGACACAAGGCTCATGTGAGTGAAGCTACATGTTTCATTTATTTAAAAAAGTGAAAATTAATAATCTTACAAAAAACGCTGTCGTTTTTAGAGTGATTTATCTCTCTCTTATAATGAACAAAATGTTCGTGGTTGAGTACGTCGTGTAGGCCACGTTTACCATATAACCCGCAATAAAGTGGGACGCACTTCGGTTGTCGATGCCCGCCTCGTTATCGCGTCATGTCACTGAGGAGACGCCGCGGCGTCCGCGAGTGGGCCGCGGCCCTTATTTACAACATAATCCAACTAAATTACGACGCGCACTATCCAGCTGAACGACCTAAAGTTAAGTGAAGACAAAGCTGCGGTCTTATTGATAGCTGTTTTCATTTACTTAACGTTTACAAGATTTTTAGCTTACCAGAGCTATTATACTTATATTTAGAACTAGTGGGCCCGGCCGATGTCGTCCTGCCCTGAAAAGGTAGAAAATCTAGAACCCGCTTAAAATGCTTCCTACCGGGTAAAATTGCGAATGCAAACCATCCCGGGATACACTCAAACAGACATACAAAATGTCATCAAAATTGGTCCAGCCGTTTTTGAGTTTTAACCAGACTAACGCATAGCAATTAATTTTATATTATAAAGAGATTAAAGTTTACATTCACACTAAAAAAACTTCATATAAAAATAATTACGAATAATAAATAGTTTCCAAACCGCAGCCAGTTGGGAACGTTCCCAAAATACTGACCTCGTTACCCCGTTGGATGGCAACGCTTATACGTTGCCCAAAATACAGGCCAGCCTGTTGATCGCATGTGATTTGACAAATTTAGTTCACAATGTAACTTTCAACACTAACTACTAACTAAGACATTTTATTCAAGTCCTTTACAGGACATGAAGAACTGAAAAAACAAGTGCTCATTAAATAGTGTACTTGAAAAGGGGTTTTAGGAGATTGTGACAATATTTATTATTATTATTTACTTACGATCCGACTGACTTTCATAAAGTCGCACTTAATAATACAGACAGACATGGTTTATTGCGGTTTTTGTCATATTATAATTTATCATTCCCAAAGGAATATCAAGTTTATGCAAACCATTTGTATAGTTGTAAATTTTGTTGCTATTAATATCAATTAAATATCTTTAATTAATTTACATAAATAAACTTATAACATGTTAATTAATTATATAAAAATAATATATTATTATCGTTTATATATAATCAATGATATTGCGATTTATATAAAAAAACAAACACTACTCTTATTAATATTATTTGTTTATACTAAGGTTTGAATTTGTATAAAAATGCATAACGCTTTTTCCTTGCGCGACAATATCTTGCAGTGCACTCTAAGCCTCGTAAACAACTTCGTTGCAACATTTCTTAATTTCTTCTGCACATAGATGAATACACAAACTGTAATACAATTCTCCTTTGTCACAACAATTTAATAATAAATTATAACACCACACAAACACATAACAAACAACAAAACTTACACACATACTCACACCAACGCGCACTACCACCGCATTGCATTACACGCACACTTCACAAACAAACCAAGACACACAAAGCGCCTAAAAATTAATAACCTAGGCACAGAAACGAAGAAAACAACACATGGCACTAGTTAAGTTAATATATAGGTAGATATAAGGTACACGCTGCATTTGTACTTCCTCACAGCACCAGCATGTAACAGACAAACTCTACATTAGTATAAGTTTAGTGTTAAAATTACAATAAATTAATGTAATAAGTTATTCGTAAGCTACACCACAACACGAACATCATTAAATAAATGTCACACACAATAACAAAGACAACAAATAAGCGTGTATAAATTCTAAAAACTTAAACAGCCATTCTCCTTTCACCGCCTCCGCTGAAGCGTATTCACATAACCAATACTCTAATGCAATTTTGATAATTTACATTAACTCGTTAACCGTCGGACGGCGGTCATAAATTGGCGGGAATCAATTCCATCCCGGAGTGGATCGCTAATCTCAACTGCGGGTATCACATTTTACGGCATTTCAAACATTCCACCGTTAATAGCGCTAATTTGCGTGTATTTTATATTGATATCGAAAAGATGGGAGCACATTTTTAGACGGTAGAATATACCTACTCGAGAGGTGTGGTGACCTATTTAGGCACAAGATAGTTTGGCGCACGAGCGTAACGCGGGCGCTAATAATTCCAGTGCCTAAATAGGTCACTTTCACCCGAGGTTAAACAAACAACTACTCGAATAAAATCAGGCGTTAATTCCATATCTTAATCTGATGAGAAGTCATCACGTACGTCACATATGAAACGCAATTTTTTTCTTTGGCATTCTGCCATCAAGTATTTTATTTGTCACTAATGATAGCAAATATTTAGCTCAAATATATATAAATTAAATAATAATTTTGTGATAGATAATTTATAATTATAAAATGACGTTGCAAAATTTCTGTCATTTTTGTATTACAATATATTCTCCTGTAAAAAAATTGGGACATGTGTCGCGTGTATTACCTAAAGTTTGCTTAGTTTTGTAAATTTTTTGACAGCAGGAAGAGTCGTTTCCCAGGGACGAAAAGAGCTGTTTCCATCCCTGTGATTAGGTAACTCCCAGCCTACTTTCAGAAAATGAAATAGAAATTCAAGTAGAACCAGGCACTGTTTTGTCAATTTTCTGACGTTATATATTATTATGGTCGGTAATGACATTTTGATTTTTCTGGTTTTTGTGTTATTTCTCTCTAGGCTGGCTAATTATAGAAAACAATTCTCAGAGTCCTACGTGTTTTAGATAAAAGTAAATCTCGCACATACAAATTTCCGTGAAACGCAGGCTTGTGTTTGTTGCTTGAGCGCAGGTCCGTTACTCTTCTAATTTAGTATGGTAGGGCGTACAATTTTTCATAGTTATCAAATATTGATCCAACTAATAATAGTCCCACGGTTAAAATCGATTGATTAATAGTTTTCTAATAAGAGACAGCAATAAAGCACAACTAGTTATCCGGCGATCGGGTAATTATCGAATTAACATAAATCTACGGGGGAATTCCAATAAAATATTTGTTCGAGTAGGGTTTGCGCTCGCCCCTCGCGGTCTCACAGCTCAGTGCAGTGAGAGTGAATTTATGACAATATCATACGATCACAATATGATTTTGATAAAATTTAAATATGACCGTACGTATGCCGGGATGGTTTAGATTAACAATTGGATCCGGTAGATGGCGCTGGAATCGGGTTCTCGTTTTTCTTTCTTTCTGCCAAGCCCGCCAGTGAAAATATTTAGATTTATCTTAATTATAAGATAAGATAAAAATAAAAAGCATCCAAATTTATAGAAACGTTTTACCGTCACGGCTGCATTATTAGACTAAAATTCGTTACAGTTATATTCTTTATTGAATAATTAATTAATTCAGCCGAGTGATACGATGATAGACCTCCGTTATTTCCGCCATTTGGCTATTGAACACAATCTACCTATTTATATTAGATATAAAATTGACATGTCATAAAGTATCATACGTGTATACACAAATAGACGCGCACTATTCTATTGCCAGGGTACAGTATATAGGCTGAGGGCCAACCTGATGGAAAATGGCCACTGTCCTCCATGGACCAATATCGACATTTGCAATATCAACATAGACCATTGTAACATCAACATCGCTAGCAATGTGCTGTCGGCCTCGAAGGGTGAAACTGGAACCCGGTCGGTGATATCCGAACACAACTCAAGGTTGTTGTAGTGGCTTACTGCAAACTACGAGGGAAGAATGCCCTTCCAACTGGCTGTGAGTTGTTTTGTCTCCTCTTACGAGAAGCCGCAGCAATTTGTGTTCTATTACCGTTCCTGCACGGATTTATATTTTTAATCATATCATATAACTTCACGCCAGGTCCCTTGCGGGGTAGGCATGAACAATAGAGCGCCATTCAGGCTTATTCTTACACACCTCACTTGCTTGTCTGACATTCATAGCTCTTCTCATGCACGCTCGTCTGTTTTTAAGGCTCCTGACATCACCTTCTGCTAGTACACGATCAATTTGATCATGGAAGGGATGTCGTGGCCTTTTTTTTAAGTTTCTAATAAAAGGGTTTAAGTACATATGTGCAGTAGTGTCAGCCCTGAGTGGTTATATCTCTGAGTCCCACGTACCACTGATTGTGTCGTACATCTATTATTAGCTCTTAATGACGGGGAACAGGAATAAACTCCGTCTTGTTAAATATGCAAATTAGTTATTTAATATTTCCTATAATTAAATCAATTTTCGTATTGATTTTAATGTTCATGAGAAAAGCAATGTATTTTTAATCGAAATTTCATATAGAAAGTATATCAAATGCCTTTAGTTGTCATCTTGATTTTTGAAAGTGGGCCAACAATTTGAGCACAGATACATACTACGTATATAATCCACTAGCTGTTGCATAGTTTGAATAGTTAAAAAAAGTTAAAATTCAGCCAATTTTTCACCACCTTACGGGTCGAATTTACAAAAACGCCGATGCACTGTACATTTATTGCAGAAGCAGATATATCTATTAAATATTGTTCTTCTTACTTTGAAAGTAATTAATTTTCACTCTTATTTTCATCCGCTTTTCACTTAAGAGTTGAATTTTAAAAAAATCTTTTTAGTAAGCACATACGGCATAAAAAGAACTCACGTGCATGCATCGTAATAGTCCCCAGAACCTTAAGGAACCTTTTAAATTCCTTCGCCTATCCACTGGCCATATTGCGCTCTGATACGTAGCAAAAACTTATAACATCTGCATACACTATTATAATAATTCTTTTACAGTGCAGGCTGTGTAAAATATGCTGCCTCTTGCTGTCAGAGAGGCCAAATCTTTACCGACATTTAGAAAACTCAGAAAACACTATTTGTCCACAAATAGCTATGTCTGATTAACACAATATAATCATGCTAATACATTTATTATAATAACTTGTGTATTATTGTATAAATATAACTATGTATATATCGACGGTTAAAAGGTAATAGGGCATAAGCGACATTTTGGTCGAAAATGAGTTATGAATGCCATCCTACTTAAAAAATTTCGCTCTTTCGAATGCGCTCACTCCCATGGCTCTACGATGACTTTCGTGTCGTTTATGCCCAAGCAAAAAACTGCGTTTTTGAAGTGTCTTTTTATTTAACCGACCGAATTTTGGGTCTTTTTTACTCTAAAGGCGCTTGTACCTCTGTAAAAATGGCATCACTTTTGGGTTATAGTCGGTAATACATTTTTACTTTTTACTGCCGTAAAGGCTCCAGGCGTATACTACTGTTTACCATTAGTACCTTTTTTGAAAGCTGGAAGTAATGCCTCTTTACCATTGTCGTCAAAGACATTAAGCGTCGGTTATACCCTACTACCATTTACAAGTTTAAGTTTACAAACATCCTACTGATTTTTTTGCTAAACACCATTTCTTATGCTCCATTACCTTTTGGTATAATAATGAGAATCACCACTTATACTTTTTACCCTTTTATGATATTCTGCAGTCATGTGATTTATGCCCTATTACCTCTTGATATAAATTTGTCAAATGTAGCTAAGTATACTCTACCCTTCGTTTTTTTTCTATGTAGATGTAACTTATGCCCAATTACTCCATAAAGAAAATAAGATCAATTGATTTAAGCGACATCAAACCACATAAAACAACGTGGAATGAAATTAATAAAACTACCATTTAATGCTTTTGTTTTTTTTAATTCTAGAGCTGTTTCCATTTTCACGATATGACAAGAAATGAAAAAGTAATCTCCATTTTTCTGAAATTTTAAACTTTAAACTGCTCTCCTGAACAATTTAGTTTTTGTCGCTTATACCCTATTACCTTTTAACCGTCGATGTATATTTGTTTCTTAACTTAGTTTGAGTATTCATGTATGTCTTGCCTTTTTCTTGCACCGCTTACATCGCCTGATTCAAAGTTCTGGATCGCTTTAAGCGATAAGGCCGCCTATTGTATTGCCTTGAAAATATTTTAAATATGGTCTGTTTTTGCAATTTTATTCTCTCTCTCTCTCTCTCTCTCTCTCTCTCTCTCTCTCTCTCTCACACCCACACCCACACACACACACACACACACACACACACACAAAAATTATTACGGTTCTATTTAAAGAAAGGAACGTCGCACGTCGCAAAAAGAAAATCTTTAAGATTTGTGTACCTATGTCAAAACAATCGAACGAATTTCAAATTATGGCCTCTGTGGTTGAATGGGCCAAACCTGTGCCGGTTTCGAGTTCGATTCCTGGCATGGTACATTTCGGAAACGAATTTCCTCGTTTTTAGTATTGTTTGGGTGTTTGGAGTCGACCCCATAGAAGTTCGTTGTATTGTATATTACCCATAACACAAGCGTAACTTGTTTAATTTTGGGAAATACAATAAAAAATGGCGTGGTGTCCATATATATACCATCCCTGGTCTAGAGTATGCCGCCATAACCGGTTGTTAAACCTTGAATTGTGTTCCGGGATTAGTGACCAGGTTCCAATCTCCCTTAAGAGAACAGCAGCGCCTTTGTAGTACTTTTGGTGTTGTAGATGTCCATAGGCGATGGTAACCGCTTTCCATCAAGTGGACCGTCTGCCTGTTTGCTGAACGCCTGCAATAAAAAAATACTATACGTTGTTGTCATAACACCTACGAAAATAGAAAAGATGGATAGCTATTGTAACAGCCAGATAATTTAAATAAATAAACAAAATTAATAATTAAACAAAATAGCCACGGCTATTATGTCCATTACTTCGCCAACTTTCGAATGGTTGCTGAATATTGCCGACAATTGACAAGTTTACGTCTTTAGCCGTCAGCCGTCGGGCGTCGGTTGGCGAGTCATTCACCCATTGACCAAATAGCCATCAGCTTGTTTTTAGCCGGCTAATTAAGTCTATTAGCCGGTTGGCTAAGTTACCAGCTTACCCACCGCTACAACAAAGTTTCACTGGTACACGTTAGGTTTAAATATGCATGATATTCACATTGTGGCATTTATTCCCACCCCGTTCATACAGGTGTCACGTTATCCAATGACCACACGCATGCAAAGGCTCTTAGTCCATTTTAATACAGATTAATAGTCGTAAAATTTATTATTAGTAATTTATATTCGAGTTGAAAATTGTAGAACGCAATTGAAGACGGCTTTAAGCCGGGTTAAGCGCACTTAACAGCGTATTATTAACAAGTTGTTGCTTTGGGTGCAACGCACATACTTCGAGGCGTCGAGTCGTACTTAGTCGAATTATTCATTTCGAATGTATGATTATCTCAGGAGCTATGACTTTTGGCACATTTGTAAAAGGTTTGAAACTCCCTGCTATATCTTCGGAATCTAAGGTTCAATTGCAATGATATGTATACCATTTTAAATCCAATGAAACCGGAATAATTGAAATTGGTTCAGAAATAAAAAAGTAATGGCTAAACATAACTTAGGATAGGAAGTAAACACCAGTTATTTTAACTAAACACTTTAGCCGTATGTGATTCTTCTTCACAGGGTTGCCCCTACACGCACAACTAACGACGCACTGTCCCGACGATAGAATGTCTCACTCACAACACCGTCGCCGATATTGCATAGAACACCTCCGGCTGCTGCGGTGCTCACCTCCGAATTTACCGCGCGTAGCTCACTTCTGGATCTCCTACTAAATTACGCCAAACTCCTCCTTTACTGAACTGCCCACTTAACTCGTTACTGTCTCTGAACTGAACTCCCCCGTAGGCACGCCTTACGCTGCTTATATATTCGAAAGAATCTTCTGCAACCCAAAATTTCGATCTTATTTTCGTTATTCATTTATTGACTGTGTATGGTCTACTGTCTACTGCTTAACATCTATCTATCTCTGTCTTTTCCTTCTTGAACCTTCTACTTTTTTCTAAAAGTCTTGAGACAGGTTTACGCTGCCAGAAAGTTCTACCTTTGGTCGCTGCATTATTTTTTACCCAATTGGACTGTTAATGTATACTTTATTGTGATTATATGTGATGTACTCGTATACTTCATAGATACGTAGTGTAGTAGGTGTATACAAAAACCCTTTATTGTGCAAATCTGTCTCACAAGAGGTCACTGCTTGTCCTACGCACCCCAAAACGCACAGTTTTTTGTCTAGTATTAAGAAATAACCATAGACAGTTTTACAGAGTGGTAGAGCCTTGATAAAATCATTAGCTTGATTACAGCATTTGGGGTCAGGTACCCCCTACGGTGTGATACTATACTATCACAGAATATCGGTGTGAAACGATTAGCTCAAGGCTAATCGTGTATCGTACGATCAGGTAAAGTCTCGGTAGCCCATTTCGCCCTCTCCCTGTTCCACCATCCCTTTCCTTTTCTTTATACCATATGTTTTATTCTATTTTACAAAGTGACAACGCCTTAGCTTCGGTGCAAGTGTTGCAAACATTTATAGGAAACAGAACAAACCATTAAGTGGGTTTTTTATTGCATGAGTTCAGCAGACAGGCAGACGGCCCACTTGATGGAAAGCGGTTACCATCGCCTATGAACATTGGCAACACCAAAGGTGCTACGAATGCGCTGTTGCTCTCTTAAGGCAGACTGGAACTTGGTCACTAATACTGGAACACAACTCAACGATCCCGACGGGTAAACACCCTACAACCTGGCTCTGGGTCGTTTTGTCGCCTCTTATAACAGGTCACTCGGCCGCAGGAAATTGTATTCTTTCTCCGCTCCTGCAGGGACATGACTGGGTCGTATGCTTACTTGCCAACTTCGCAATAAAACAGTAAAAGACAGATAACTGGGCATTAAAATATCGTAGAAGACATGTAGGACCTTAAACCAATAGCAGTTTGTGATAAGCCGTACATGGAAAACATCTTTGATATAACCTGTTCTGAAGTTTTACATGTAGGACGGAATGTCGGCGGACTAAATTTATTGCGAAGTAAGTACTAGATGTTGTCCTTAGCACACTGCATGGTGTACACTCAGACGAATGACTGTATAGACGGAGTCTACGCGAACAATAGCGTCAAATGAAGTGAAGCATTTTTATACAAACTTATGTAGTACACACATGATTTGCGTCTGTGTGGGTAATGGTTATATATCCACTGAAACCTATTCCACCTCTATCCGCATTAACTCGATGATTTAATACTCGCTGTGCTCGCGGCTTCGTCGGCGTAGAATTCTTCAGAGGACCCTAAAAAAAGTAGCCTAAGTTACTTCTTATAACATCAGCTATCTGCCAGTGGAAGTCTCGTCAAAATCGGTCCGGCCATTTCAAACAATAACTGGCACATCTAGGCAAACAGACAAAAATTCTAAAATTTCGGAATCTCCTGGTACAAATTATCCTCCTTGATTTTTTCACATTTTTATTTTGACATTACAAACAGACACTTGAATTTTCTTTATCTGTATGTTTAGAATAAGTTCTCAGAATGCGGCGCCATCGGCTTCCTTTAGCCGGCTTCACTCTAAGAGCTTGGGGCTCTGTCTACTTATTTAGTTCGTCTGAGGATGTTCAACACTACCTTTGGTTTACTCTCTTAAACAAACAATTGTTGTAAATATTATTAGATGTTCTGATCTTAGCAGAAATAAATAATAGTGTTTCTAATTTTTAAAAAATCCGGTCTACAGTAAATTTATAACACTTTTTTTAAAAATTTATAGTGTTGTGGTAAAACTTGGACTGACAGCTCTGTGATGTGTGCATTTTCTGAAGTTTCGCGACTAGTAGGTCGCATCCCGACTTTAATATTATAAAGGTGAATGTATATTTGTTTGTTACGCTTCCACGCGAAAACTACTCAACCGATCATCATGAAACTTTGTACACATATTTTCAGAGATATTAGAAGTAACATAGGATACTTTTGAATTAAAGAGTTCCCGTGGAATAGTTAAAAGAACTTTCCACGCGGACGAAGTCGCGGTCAGAAGCTAGTAATGAAATATACGTTTTAACTGTTTGAAACGCTACATTTTATTTGACTTTTTTCGATGTTTCGGCCACGTTGCAGTAGTCGTGATTACAGAAGACAAAAATGTGAAACTGATTCCGTCTGACACCAAGAAGACCCACTGCTTTATGCGGTTATTTAAGAAAATATTAAAGTTCTTGAACAGTACAGCGATAAGGTATACGCAAAGAATTGCAGTTAAGGTCGAATATGAAGTAAGATGAATGCGTTATGCAAAACATCACACTGCCATTACATAGTTGTTGAAACAGCCTTTGAGCCCAGCACCAACAAGGTGTGACAATTCGGCCGCGACTCTTGCACGGCGACGTACTTCAGCCGGGTTACGTCATACAACATCAAAACAAACGAGGTTCTCAAAGATTTTGATCTTTAGCCTTCTTGTATATGCATATCGCCCATAACTAAACTGAATCTAACAGAAAAAGAAACCAACATAAGTCTCGAACATCGACGCAGGGTTGCCAGATTATCTGGTTTTTATTTATTTATTTGGCGCACAAAATAAGAAACAGCTAAGTTACTTACATATTATGGATCAGCTAGCCGCGCCCTGCGGTTTCACCCGCGTGGTGATGGTAAATTGTAATAATGATGATCATTCACATTGTAGCTTTTTAAATTATAGCCTGTGTTATTCTGATGTGTAAGCTATATATTGTAAAGTTTCATCAAAATCCACTCAGTAGTTTTGGCGTGAAAGAGTAACAAAAATACATCCATACATCCTTACAAACTTTTGCGTATATAACATTAGTAGGATTATTAGATCTAGGCTGTAACTCTAAGCATGTGAGCACAATGACGGTACATTACACACACACACACACATTGACAAAATATTTAATATTATTAGCATAACTTAATGTTAGCTTTACGGTGGTTAGGTAACAAAATGGTTATGCAATTATGCCAGAAATATTAGTTAGCGCAAATAACAGCCCGAATTTCACGTTTCAATTTTAAGAAAGAGAAATAAAAAATATCAACGGATATATTTCTACTTTCTATCTCATTATATAACCTGCACATTTTTGTAACAGAATTATAAAACAATGTGTTATTTTTTAAAACTGGAACAGGAAGGTTTCCTATCAGATAGATTTCGTAGAGACTGCATTGGAAGTTTCCAATCTTAACCAGTCCTCTCCTTTCCACCTTCGGAAAACCAGACACTCTGGTATGCGGCGCCGGTAATTGGTAGACATACCACCTATACGAACAAAGCGCTTTGCGTCCACCTTCATTACGCGCACCGCATTGCCAGAGTCTTTCCCGATACTTACAATCTGGTATCTTCAAGTGTCACGTGAATAGGTAAGCGTGCTCCATCCTAGACTATATCTCCGAATCACATAGCGCGAGAAAATGGTCCAACGTAAACCTATAGTGTAATAAATAAAAATACGTAGAAAACATAAAACCAGAAAATGAAAGAATTATAAATGAGAGCATTACTACTAATAGTGCGTATTATGTCTGTAATGACAGGGCCTCCACAGGGCCAGGCTCCAGCGCTGCGGTGCGACGGCGCATCGCAAAATGTAACTTGAAACATTTATATCATTTTGGTGACGCATCACAAACGAGTTTCAGTGGAACTCGACACAAAAGTAGCTTGTATCCCGGATCAATATTTAAAATACTTTTTATCCCAATAACTGATATCATCGCCGTCGGTGACGAACATAGCCAAAAAGGTCACTGAAACTTACGCAATGATGTTTCACTCGATTCGTTCGTCGATTTCGTATTCCCGGGGCAAAAAGTACCGCTGCATTTAAAAAAGAATGTAAATTATAATTTTAATGAAAATTGTGTCGAAATTAATTCTTTTTCTTGCACCCGAACCACTACCAGCGAAAACCGCATAGAAATCGGTAGTTTTTACATGAATCCCGAACAAACAGACAATTAATCTAGTTCCAGTTGTTTTCTTTTAATAGCTTCAAGGTACAGACACGCTATGTTTAGAATTTTATAATATTATAGATTATCAGCAGACAAACACAAATTGCACAAACCCAAGTTAAGCAAGGTACGCTTTTGTTACGGGCGATATACAACAGAACCTATCTGGAGTCCATGCCAGACACTCAGACCATAGTAAATAAAGCAAAGTTCAGAAGCCTCTGTTGTAGTGACCTGTCAGCCGGCAAAGGCTTAGCCAGCTCTCACAAAGACTGTAGACATAATAACCGGCTGTGAATCTGTGAAAAAATAAACTTAAGCGAAGTAAATTAAATTCCGCTTCGGTACATTTTCGGTGTAATATAAGTTTAGGGCCCCACCCTCGCGGGCTTTGGGTAAATGGCGGGCCCTTGTAGACACATCGTTCATTCCCAAAGGGCATTGGGTCAAATTACCTCGTAGACGTGGAGTTTATTGATTGACAGCTCCGGCTATTAAGGTCACGCGGCGAATTACTTATGTACCTCTATGGTAGGTTGCATCCGATATTTATAATCTGGCTGATTGTTTTCCAATATGAATAAGTGTCCCGAAAACTACGTATATAATTCTAATCGATTTTTCATTAATAGCATTTCGTTTTTGACTTTTTTTTATTACTTTTTTCAATTTATCCATTTCACTAAACATAAGTTTAAGACGTAAAGAACTGTTAAACAAACGTAATCATAAATTTTCTATAGCATTGTAAAGCGACATATTAACTTCTACCCGTGCAGGAACGGAGAAAGAACACAATTTCCTGCGTTGGGGCGGCCTGTCGCAAGAGGCGACAAAACAACCCACAGCCAGGTGGTAGGATACTTACCCGAATGGATGGCTACCACCCCTGGTCTAGAGTATGTCGCCATAAAAACCTTGAATTGTGTTCCGGAATTAGTTACCAGGTTCCAGTCTCCCTTAAGAATATAGCAGCGCATTTGTAGCACCTTTGGTGTTGCAGATGTCCATAGGCGATGGTAACTTCTTTCCATCGAGTGGATCGTCTGTCTGTCTGCTACACTCATACGATATAAAAATTAAAACATACTCTTAGCAAATTTTAGCCATAGGAACCCAGTTGAATTTGAGAAAAAATACTGTAATCATCACGCGAACGGACGGACAAGATGCTTACAGAATTCATAAAAGAAATGCATAATTTGTAAATATTGCATTGCAATATTAAGATTTAAAGTAGAAATCACATTATGGCGTGAAATAGTTGGCCTTGAATTAATTGTGACTTGTATGGTTTCTCTTCCTCTCTGTCTCATTCTTTACTATCTCATATCTCTTCAATATTGTTATATATACAATTCTTCTGTTCGCGTGCATGTCAATGAACTCCTTCTAAACAGTTGAACCGATTTTGATGAAAACTTCTGTGTGTGTTTGTGTGGGTCCCGATATGGTTTTGAATCACAAATGGGCTCGATAGGTGGCGCTGGAATAGGGTTCTAGATTATTCTTTTTCATGACATAATGACGTCTGTCGGGACGGTAGTTAAGTCCATAAAGGTTATCAAGTTGAAAATAAGAGGCAAAGGCTTATAAACAAAGAATTAGTTCGAGGTTAGGAAAGTTTGACAACCATCACGTCATCAGCAGCAGCACAGCTTGTTATTTCATTAGAGCCATTGTTACAGGTACAGCACAGTTAGACGAACCACCGAAACCGGGTCAGAATCAAAATGACACAGAAACGCAGCCTGACATCCGACTCGAAGCGGTGATCGTCGGGGGACATTGTGTGGGGGCGCCGGACGGGAACCAGTGGACGCGGTGCTGGTCATGTTTGAGGAGATAAACACGCACACAAATGTTTAGGATGTGAAAGGATGGTGGGATGCGTGCGAGGCGCGCGAACACACGTCGCGCCGCGCCGCCGCCGCGCCGGCTGCCGGCCGCTGCTGCTGGGGGCACTCCTGCTGCTCTGCTTCAGGTGAGCGCCATCTGCACTCTTTTCTTTAGCCACGTTGCGCGCGCACACGTGCAAATAGCCATAACTTTTTAAAGTGATGACTTCTTATGGGAGAGTAAATCGCTTCGTTACGTAACACGTTACGGGGCCAGTCTGGCTTCCCTTTCTCTCACGTAAGATTAGTTTAAGTTATCACGCGTCTTTTTTTATTTTTGGACAAATTTCATTCTTTTTGCGTTCGATCAAATACACTTTTAGAATAGTTTTTAATAAATTTTAATATTTCAAAATTCTATTGAAGTCAGTTTCTTTGTTAATAGAAAATTTTAATTTAATGTTTCCTTGTAGACAAATGGGCAAAAGGTGTACTTGATGGAAAGTGGTTACAATCACTTGTAAACGTTTGCAACGGAAAAGTTTAAGGTAGAATAGAAGAAGCAGGTGTAGTCTATAAAGATAAGTAGGTAACGATAAGCTATTGATAAGGCTTCACTGATGACAGGAAAAAAATAATAAGATAAACTCAGAAAAGGACTGAATTCTAAACTAATTTAACCAAATTCGCATTTACATATGCTTGACTATTTACAAATGTACTCGATTCGTTGGCAGTTCTAACAAGAAACCGTCAAATTTTCAACGAAATTTATTTGAACCCATTCGAAGAGTAATTTGGGAGATAATTATGGAGTATTTCTGATCAAATATTTTTATGGTTCCGTAGACAAAAAGTACACCACAAAGAGATTGGACGGATTGTGTGAAAGATGATATGATGCTTTGTGGTGTAACAAAAGATGTATGTCAGAAAAGAGGAGAGTGGAAGGAAAAGACATATTGTGCCGACCCCAACTAATTGGGATGTGGTGAGAGAAAACATAGAGAGACAAATAACGACAACAGTAGATGTTTGTCACATCTGCAGAACCGTAATTTCTGTAGGGACTATCAAGCACTTGGTATTCAATTCCTTGTCTCATTATTCCACGCACTTTTTCGTCGACTCGAAACATTACTTGTAATGGCGGTCGCTACATATCCAGACGACTGCTTGTTACACTTCTGTATCAATATGTATGTCTGTTTTTATTCGATGTATGATTTTTTTTGTCATTTCTGTACAACAAGGTATCGAAAGCTTTAAAGCTACAGGCAGTTTTTAACCAACTTCCAAAAGGAGGAGTACATCGATTACTTCCAGATTTGTGATCCGATTTACGTGATTCTTTTTTAGTTGGATCCAGAATTGTTGCCATTTAGTCTCCTAAAAATTGAACATAGTTTGGCCCAGTGGTATTCATTTTACGAACATTTTTTTGATCCCGTTTCTTAAGACCTATATTTATTTATTTAAGGCGCGTGGCACCTTTTGTAACAGTATAATATAATAATAACGTTTATTTATATTGTGTCGTGTCGTGGCATATCGTACGTGGTGAAGCCATGCTGAAATCACTATCTTCATTATAGCTGTTTCGGTCAGCTCGATCAATGTGATACCACGTGCTCACAGAATATCGGCTTGAAACGGTTAGCCTTGAGCTCGAATGTTCCACCTTTCCCCCCCTAAGCTGGGCCGTGTGTCTATTTGCCACCTTCAATGTTAAACTCGTATACAACCTTTATGTCGATATACTGTCATATTAACTTGTACAGACAGATGTTAACGCGAGTATATAAAATAGGAATTATTATGAAAGTAGTTTCTTTTCTCCGCCAATGACCCGTCCCAACAGAGAGAATATTATTAAGCCAATGTACTGAGTATACATACATTGTATATATACTAGTATAATAACAGCAATCAAGGCAAATAATGTTTCGTTGCGTAAGTGTAATGTTCCTCGCGGCGTGAGTAAGCAGATTCGGCTGTTCACACGCGAGTACGCCGCAATGACTGACAGCACCAATTACCACAACTCCGCCGACTACACGAAGTACCGCTTATTATGCCTTTTATCACAAAAACTTATTTTTCAGAGGTGTAAGAACAAGTTTTTAAATCGCCATATTTGATCTGTTGTAAAAGCTCTTTTTAACCGACTTGAGGAAGGAGAAAATTCGTAATTTTTCTATATGTTTTTTTGCACGTTTGCTACGCGATTAGAAGAAGAAAGAGTCAAGATCTGAGTGGATCAATGGACGCTCGTCGCAAGGCAAACTTGTATACGTGTGACAGTAGTACGGTTTCTACAAGCGCTTAATATATTATTAGTAAAGCTATTCAAGTGCAACTATTTAGTTGCACAAGGATCTTTTTTACACCTTGAAGTCGGTACATATTGCAATTTCCCTGTTGTTTTTTTAAGTTTTACTTGGTACCGACTTCAAAATGTTGTAGAAAATATTTATTTATTGATCTTTAGTCTGTAGTGTAGATTTTGATTTTGTATTTTTTTTATCAAAGAACATTAGTGTAGTATTCATTATTATTATATTCCAAAATAAAGTACTTAAAGACATGGTGAATGCTCCTTAGTACATAAGATCAGACGATCTCCATCCAGACTTAAAAGTGGACTTCGTCCAAAATGCGCTGAAGCCCACCAGCAAAGGCTTCATCACCATGTGACTGTCGAGGCCAACCAGCTCCTTAATAATACAGATTTATTAAGAAGACACAAAAGGACAAAACCATTTGAGTTAGTGTTATAATACTCTTATAATAATAAAGTGTTGTGCTAAACAATAACAAAGAACACAAGGACAAAGTGTCTTCTCTTTAATAAATACAATAGGAATTGTGTTATTACATCTAGTTATTTTAGGTCAGATAAATTACTCATTTGTCTTATTACCTAGATTGGACTGTAATTTTAATGTTCTATCACTAAGATCCGTCATTTATGGAAAAATAAAATTAGGAAGTAGCCTCTCTTATACTACGCAAGCAATATACAAACACCAAAACAGACCTTTAGTTTCGTATCAATTGAATAAAAGGCGTATATGTAAAACTGTGGGCGAGGGGCGGAGCTGTTAAATACGAGCTCCAAATTGATTGACTGTCATAATCCTGCTCCTCGCCAACGCAATATGACTCTAAAAGACCCACAACAAGGTTGATATTCGCACAGAGCTATGCGTTAAGAGATTGTACACTGTCCCTTGTAAAGTGTCCGCTTAAGGATTGTCAGTAATGGTAGGTTACGTTCCGAAATCACCAGAACGACGAGAACTTAAGAGGATGGCCATTACAATGATGGAAAGCCTGACCCTCAAAGTTGAAGTACGTTAGCAGGAATGTGTATTCTACACATCTCCACTGCCCAAAAGTCAACTTGTGAAAACAGGTAGACAACCGAACTCATGGAATGTGGTTACCGTCGCCTAAACATCTTTGTTTTCTTTTACTTTCCCTCAATTATTTGGGGTCGGCACAATATATATTTTCCTTCCATACTCCTCTATTCCGATATATGTCCTCTGTCACACCACAAATCATCCGGTCACCCAACCATCTCTTTTTCCACCTTTACTTTCGTACCCATTAAACCTGCAGTTTAACATTTTTTTCTCACGTGACTTTCATCCCTCTTCAATGAAAGAAAGAAAAAATATTTATTTAAGACAAGATACAAAATGTTCTACATGACAATATATCTAACAATTGATTGTGGTGCCCTAAAAAGGTTCTTGTCAGCGTTATGTTCATTTCACAACCAGCGCTGATCTTCCGCAAGTACCTCCCAGTGATGCCAAAGCTTAGCTCCACAAAGCAAATTAAAACAGCATCACATACTCATACCACCTTAGTCTTCATCCTCTCAATTTTTCAGTCACGGGTGCCACTTTCATGTACTCGTTTCTCACCTTATCCATTCTTGTAATCTCAACATTCTCATCTCAGCTAAGTGGATATTTTACCGTCACAATGAAATAAATGCAATAGAGGGTGGGATAAGGAAGACCCTCTCTCATCGTAGGAATCACAATTAGCTGAAGGCTAACCATTTCACGTCGGTTTACGGTGATCACGCCGGTCAAGGCGGACCTAAAAGCTATACACCAAGATGATGATTTCGGCATGACTCTACCACGTTAATGGAGTGACCACCCCATATATATGTGCTACACTTTGTACGTGTCTAAAAGTTAATAAATATTTTTAAATTTTATTTTATTTATTTAACAAGACAACAAAATGATTACAATTTATAAACATGCGTAGCATAGAAAACCTCTGAGATTTATATTAGTGCTATGGATATCTGCATCCGTAGCATTTATCAGTTTTAACATTACATATAGTTTGATCTTAAATTTAAATTATTTTTTTGTTGTTATGCTTTCCTTAAACTCAACGGTAAGTAATTTAGCAAGCAGCAGTGTATACAATACTAACAGTCTTCGAAAGACATGGCCATGGAATGCACAGACAAGTGGTTTTGAGACATTGAAATAATCGGCAAACAAAAACTCACATTCAAGCTAATCAATTTACACTCGTGTTATGGGTAATATACTACAGAACTACACACCCAGGAATCGAATCCGGAACACTCGACCACAGAGGCCAAAAGAAAGAATGAATAATGTTTTCATTACTTAATCTATCGTACAAATAAGTTTCATGAATGAATAATGTGAAGTCTAATTTAAAGTACAGTTGCGTCCGCGTCATACTTCTGACTGTCGACAATAAAAAGCTAACAAACTACACATTTATACAAACGTACCAATTTAACAAGCACCTATTATATCCTCGAAATACCGTAATTGGCCCGCTGCGGGCGGTGATGCCAGGCGTCCGCAATTTCCCGGACAATTGTGGAAAAACTTTCTTACGAATGAAAAGGACGCCGTGCTGCAAGCGCGTTCTGGCCATGCACGCTCTAGCACTTAGCTACGAAGTCATAAAAAGTATTCAAACGAAAATACACAACTTATCAAAAACTAAATAACTTTATCGCAAAGTATACTATACTATCGCAAATATTCCTTTAAATTTCGTGAAGATCAATTTTATCGTTAAATCCCGGTTGCAGTTACAGCATCCGCTTCGGAACCCGAGATTCATTAGCTATATTATATAGGTGTATGTATATTCACTCTCGCAGGCACGTAAATGTACTTATTTGTAAAGAAACGGCCAGACAATTCACCTACATTATTGAAAGTAGTTATTATCCCCCATGAATAACAACAATGACGAATAAACTTGAATAGAGTCGATTTTTTGCCGACCTTATCAAGAATATTTACCCCATATAATCCCTATATAATTTTAATGAAATTAAAATTTTGATTATTTTTATTGCCATAAGCTGGAAAAGGGGCAAACGGCCCACCTGATGGAAAAAGGTCGCAACTGCCTGTAAAGGCTTTGGAACACTAGAGGTGCTGCCAACGCATTGTGGACTCGAAGAACTTTAAAACGCCCTTCTTAAATGACCCCATGTCGTATTGCAAAAAGAAAATCTCAGGGGGAACTTCCCTCTAAATCTGTCGTACGCGAAACAAATGTTCTAGAGAACCGTTAACAGTCAAAGTAATTTATTTGCTTGTAACATGGATTTATGCAGATATTATTCTGTGGTACATACAGACTATAGTTATATGTTTTGCCTCTGACAGACATACATTTTTGGTTTTTGGTTATAAGCCATTTCTAGTACTTATGATTACATACGATGCGTAGTTGAGCTTGTAAATCAAGGACAGACGATGCCGGCGGACAAAAGAATTCCCCCAGCAATGAAAGAGGCCTGTGTGTGAGGCTCACACCTGCCAGGGTACGCGGCAGCCCTGGCATACGGCGCAGGACGGAACACCCAGGATTTAGTGAGTATCCCTAACTGGGAAGTGGCAATAGCATGTCACCACTTCTGACTGGGCATGCTAATGCCATCCCCGATCCGGCGAATCCTACATACGGCCCGCAACCATCCCTACAGGCTTCAGTGCCTGTCGCGGCTTAGGTCCTCAAATAAATGAACATCCTGCCAATGGTGAGTGGTCAAACAGTTCCTCGGAACACTCCCTCATCAAAATTTGAATATTCTTTGCAAAACTTTTATAACATTCGTGAAATATTAAGATTTTTCTTTATTTGACCTGGCAACCCTAAGAGTGAGCTACCTCAGACGTCGTACGCAATTACAGTGTGACCCACGCGTTCGCGTTATGACGACTCCGATGCTAATGCGCCGACGGATGCGTAACTTCACCTGTCATTACGAAGACTTCTTGACGCACAGACTCCCATCGAGATTGTTGTTTCCTTTGCTTTATTAAAAAGTTGGTTTTGTTCGTCCCAAGTTCAGTGCTCGGATTTATTGACTCTAATTATAGGGTGCTGCGTTATTTTGCTTGATTTCCCTTCAATCTTTTCATATTTTTTATGCCAATCCTCCATCAGAGGTTTGCAATTCGGGCAAGCGTGTGACATACACAAACTAGGAAATGTTCCGTAAAGATGAACAATGTTTAACAAAGTGAAACTTCTTTAGAATCGTTGTAGTTTGAAACTCGATGAAACGAAAAAGCGACACTAAAAAGAAATAAACACATAAATCTACAGGACTAAACCTGAAAAAAAATTATAAATGCAAAATTAGCTGTCTATCGGTCTGTTCAGTTTTTAAGGAAAAACTACTGTATCGATTTGGCTGAAATTCGGTATATATGTAATTTTAATACCGAGGGTGAACAAGGGATAGTTTTCATCCCGGATAAGGGGATCATTTTGGGGGTAGATTTATATAAAGATTATCCAAGAAAGTAGGATAGGTTTTTGAAGTGAAACTTCTTTATCGGCGTTGGAAAAAATTTACCGTCACATTTTTCGTTTACGCGTTACATTTTTCGGTTACTCGTCACATTTTCCGTTACGAGCCATCTTTTTCTTGCCCCTACCACGATCAATTCAACCGTGGTAGGGGCTTTATTTATTTAACCAATTTCTGTAAAGTTGCATATAGTAGATCATTTTTCAAAAAATAAGGTCATAAATAAGTTTCACTTGTTACGTGTGTACACTAGTACACGCACACATTTTTTCATTTTGTGATTTGCAGTTTTCGTCATTATGGTCGATTTGGTCGATGTGGCCGATGTGGTGAATGTGGTCAGTTTGGCCATTTTGGTTTACATAATTTGGTAGTTGTAATACCGAAAATTGGCATAGATACTTTTATAATATATATCTAAAATTATTATTGTTAATGAAAAACCCATTTTTTATTTGAATATGATTGATGCATCCAATGTCAAACGTTGTTTTTGTCGAGTTAAAATTATTGAAAGAACTACACGTCTTAATTATCCATTATTGTATTTATTACGTTTATAGCAAATAAATAACAAGAAAACCAGGCTGTTTCTAGTAACGCTTTAGTAGCTCACAACGCCCAAAATGCTCCGTCAGCCGTTCCACTTGGCGACCGCGGTCGTCATGGTCGTGGCTGTAGCGTTCCACTAGAGTTTATGATTGTAACGCCCGCAAGCAAATAGCACGGGAAAAAACGCGGTCGTGAAGGTGGTCGTTGTGAGCCACTAGTGGAACGTATCCTAGTCACCAATCACTATATTTTCTGTACCGGCCACAACATTTAAAATTCTATAAAACAGAATGCTTGTCTAAGACATTATTATTTATATCAATTTATTAATATTACTTATTAATTAATTGATAAATAATATAATAATTAATAAAATAATATTAGTAGTCTTAAAGAGAGGTCAGGTAAAAAGCATCTCAAATTAACGACCATGTGTGAAGAAATTGATGAAAGTAGGTGAAGCGAAAGTTGTTTGCCAGAGTCGTCGCCAGTGGACATCCATAGTCTCTGCCTACCCCCACGGGAAACAGGCGTGATGTTATGTATGTATCAATCCATTAATAGATACTTGTAGATGCCGGTGCTGGCAGCCATGAAGTCAACAAGTCAAGGAAACAAAAAAAGCGATTTTACAAAAAGCATCGATTCCAAACACTAATGTCAAATTTACTCTTTTCTTATCTCCCCAGAGATAGAGGTATTATGGTCGAGTGTGGACCACAGTTTTTACGATTACAACATCACTCCACCCGACACATTGACCAAAAAAAAAAATTGCTAACATTATATTTTTTTGAAAATGTTATTATTTCATAGTCTTACTACTACTTCCACTCTCACATAATAATATGTAGACCCAACAGTTTCAGAGACAAATGAATGACATGTAAAAACGGTTTCATTATCATCAAAATGGTTGCGGAGCCCTAAGAAGGCCTCATGGTGGATGATTTCAACAATTTGCGCGTCATTTATTGTATCGTAATATTGGAGGATGAATTTTAGTAGTTTTTGTGGGGGTAATTTGATATAATAACTAAATTGGCCGCCACTGGTTCAATATTGGCAAAGCAATTTGGCCACAGAAGTCAATTTCGGCTAATTTGCATGCCTTCATCTCTGAAGGTTTATAGGTGTAATTTACCTTTAAATCCTAAATTTCAAAACGTCACATTGTAAATTCATGTTTGTTTTGATTTCCAAATCTTGTTCGAAGTTTTACTTCGGGCTTTTTAACAGCGAGAGACCGTAGACAGCCTTCTGGGAACCTTACCCAATTACTTCGATGATCTACGCTCACTATCCTATAGCCTTATATGTAGAATAGAATATAAGGTATGTTTTTTATTGACCTATGGACATTTGTAACACGACAGTTGATACCCATGCTCTGCCGCTCTGTAAAGGGAGACTGGAATCTGGTCCCTGATGCCAGAACTCTTCGTAATTAAACCTTCTCTCTTTTAGTGTTTGGAAGGTGTTCAAATTAGCACCAACGTGTTTGTATCATAGTGTATATAGTTTGACATTTGTAAATTATATTTGAATTTGAAATATAGCAATGTAAAATAAAACACGAATTTTTCTTTTCATAAAATTATATCTTAATATTAAAATTAATAATTAAAGCTTCAAAAGGTATTGCTCATTAGATTTTTTAACAAGGTCACGGCGGCATACTCTACTCACCTGGCTGTGGGTTGTTTTGTCGCCTCTTACGACAGGCCGCCCGGACGCAGGAAATTCATCATTGTATAATACTATTTTATGAAGTGCACGATAGTAATAAGCTCAAAGTCGTCCCATCGCTCAGGTAACGTGCATACTTGCCAGTTACCACGTGTGCTTAAGACCGATTAATGGATTTCATACTTCACTAATCGCAATGTGCACATTTACTAATCATGTTTTGTTTAACCGAAAACACATCGCAATTTTAAAATTCGCAAGGCTAGCCCCTAAAGAGCAGATATATATACTAATGTATATCAGACATAGCTAACTTTCATAAGAAACATTTTTTGCTAAACACATTCCAAACTAATAATTTATAGTTAGTAACCAATTAGTTGCAAAATGTTATAAGTATGATTGGGAGGAAAGAATCCCAAATAGTTTTGTAACAAAATAGAAGAGCACACAGACCAGGGCGAATTCCTATAATTGGATGCAAAAGTTATTCTTCCCAAAATCAAAACAAGCCTTCCTAGAACCTCTAAAATATATTAATAAACGAATTAATAACGTATTGCTTATTCAATGCGAAGTTGACGTGTTCTTTATAGTTATGTTTCTCGCGCGTATCTTGATGTTTGTAAATCTTTATTACCTTTATCTTCCAAAAAGCTTGATGGATTTTAACAGTTAAGATATTGTTATATTCGTCTTAAAAATTCAATTGTTCAATAAAAATGTATTTTTGCGTGAAATAGTAACAATACCTTAAAAAACCAAACCCATGGAGTAGGATATTAAAATATAGGAAAATAAAAGCAGACTACATAAGTTTAATTATATTTGCATTTTAATGAGGAATAATAAATTGATTTATATATTTTTTGTCCTTAATAGCGTGCCGAGTTACTAAAAAGTCTGAAATAAACAAATAATTTTTGTTAATTTAAAATCGAACTGCAAAAAACACAAATTAAATGTAATGTACTAAAAATTAAAATAAACTTTAAACAAAGTTAACTCTATTTCGGTTAAACAGACTAACTATATTGTGAACTGAAAGCCTAAGTTAAATAACCGCATTCAGTTTAGTAGCAAGCGGTACACATTGATTTTCTTTCGGTCTATACCCTATTTACACACTGGTCCAGCTGGGCATAAGCCAGTACACTCGCGCCGGCGTATATGCGCAATAACATGACAATCACTCTAGTCTACGGCCAACCGCCAATATTCGAAAATTCACTACGGAACAACGATGAACACAAAAAAATAACGCAAAATCACATAATATCAAAATACTATTATACGCATATTTCAAGCAAAAGGTGCTCCATTGAAGACTTCCTACGCTTCACCAGTCGAGTTTTTGATTTTTATAATTATCATTTTTAATTGCGGAGTTGACAAATCGGTAAAAGCCCCGTCTAATGGAGAGTGGTTGCCGTCGCATACGGACGTTTGCAACACCAGGGGCGAAACTAACGCATTGCCAGTCTTTACAGTGTCGTAAAGGGAATGAAATAAGGGGACAGAATTGGAAGGATAGTGTAAAAAATATGGAATAAAGGAATCACATAGGACTAGAATAGAGAAGACGGGAGGGGAAGATAGGATAGAAGGGGAGAAAAATCCATCGGAACTCTCACTCATCGCACGAAACATGATTAGCACAAGGCTAACCGTTTCACGGTAATACTCTGTGACCGCGTGGTATTATGACACCGATTGAGTCCAAACTAAAAGCTGTAATGAAGATAATGATTCCAGCATAGCTCAACCACGTACAATATACCACAGACCATCATTTAATAAACCTGCGTAAACACGTTGGCCGCATCTCATTTACCATACACGTCTAGATCAGCCGGTTCAGCGGCGGAAACAGCTGAATCACTCAAGCGGCGCCAATATGCAACCCTCAGTGAGAGTTATATGTTTGTGCCGTTTGCTATCGAGACGCTGGGACCACAGGGTCCTGAGGCCATAAGCCTGTACCAACATTTTTGAAAACGACTCATTGACTCTTCAGGTGATCAGAGGGCTGTTTACCTCGGCCAACGGATCAGTATGGCGATCCAGCGAGGAAACGTAACCAGCCTTCTGGGCACCTTACCCATAGGAGACGGTGATCTAGGCTCTTTCTTTTTTCTTTCTTTAAGTTAAGTTTTCTTTTATTGTATTCGATTATATATTATAGTTGTAACAAACCTGTTTAAAACAAATGACATGAACATTCGGCACCTTCGCAAAACATTAATTAGTGCTCTTTCTGTTTACATTAATGATACAAGATTATGCTAATGAGTACAAGGTTGCGTGCGAGCTTCTCTTCGGGGGAGATACAGACTGCTGATAGCAGAAGTATCAATTCAATATCTATTAAGGCCCGTATTCTCGAGAAATGCTCACGTTTCGTTTGAATTCAAAAATCGGGCAAGTACGAGTCTCCATAATATGTAAAAGGTGTGTTGTTTGCGCCTACATAACCCTATTGAAAATCTTTTATCATTCACACTTCTTATATCTTCTTGAAAGTAATCGTTTAAATTATGTCCACGTTCTACCATCTTGATTTTTCAAAATTTTCCAACTTCATAGTTTAAAAAGGTTACCCCCCTTTAACTTGTTTTAAACTATAATAATATAATATTAGGTTGAGGAAAAAGTTTTTTCGCATTTTATATAAAAATTCAAAAGGATGTTTATTTACATTTGACTAAAATATGTAGGTGCCATTTTATTGGATAACTTTTTGCCATCTTGTAGGTAGGGACGTGATCCCATTGCTATAAAAATTTTGGGACTCTAATCAAAAAATTTATTATTTGAAGACATTTAAATTATTTATTTATTTCAAGACAACACAGTCAATAATGTATATTTACAAAACACACACAATAATGTTATTAGTAATATTGGTAGTTGGTATTTGCTAGCTTTGGCTCCTAATAGTTTTGATGATCGAGTCCCAAACAGGTGGTACTTGGCAACCATCTCCGTTATTGAAATTTGGGTGTTTTTGCACATAGCCTATTTAGAATTTTATAATACACGTTTTAGAGATTGCAAACTCATCTCAAAGCAGTGTTGTATTTATGTGCGCGTCGTGCCATTTAACGACGCATCAAGCCATAAATTAAAGGCTTTTAAGGTTATTAACAGCTTTTATTGCAAATGGCGCACCTCCTTAAATGTGATTTGTTCAATCGTTAACTCCGCATTTGTTCCAGCCTCATCGCCGTCGCTCCGACCTATTAAACTTTCAAATTTATAGGAATCCGCAGCCATTTTGGTGAAAATCAGATCTTCATGTCCACCTCTCCGTCCGTTCGTGTAAATAACGCGTAACGCGTTACGTAACGAAGCGGCTTACCCTCCCATAAGAAGTTATCACTTCAAAATTCGGTCTTTTTCTAAGCGTCGTCAGGCTGTAGCTATCGTCTCTAACATTATCCCAGGTGTAACAGGAACATAAGCATAACACATAAAATAATGCAATTACTATCCAATAAATTGAGTGGAACGACGATAATCGATTGTCTTTATGATGCGATAATGGATTTAATACATTAGCGGCCATTTTGCTCAGCGGGCACGCCGTTTACTTCGACATGCGTACTTGTGCCAGTGAGCTTAATGCACTTTAAACTATTATTTTTATTCATATATTATTAATACTCTTATGTTTGAAGGTAATGACGATTGTCCTTTAAGTGAATGTTATTTCCTAGAGTAAGTTTCAAGTCGTAAGCATTATGCATTTAATTTACTAAACATGTCTAGATCAGCTGGTTCGGCGACGGGAATAACTGAATCACTCAAGCGCCGCAAAGTAACACTTTTGCTGTTGAGACTTGGATCATAGGGTCCTGGAGTCAAGAGCTTTTACAAAGTGCTACCAGAGCGTCTCACCGACTCTTTAGGTGATGAGAGGGCTGGCTCCTACCTCGGAAAGCGAATCATTATGGAGTAATGTATATATGGTACTAAGGAAGTAACGCAGATAGACTTTTGGGAATTTTACCCATTGACTTGGATCACTTAGACTCAGTATTCTAGCTATAGTCATATAAAAAATACAAATAGCATACAATACTATATAAACAAAAATGAATCGCAGAAATGTATCAACGTACACATAACTCGAGAACGACTTTGATGAAATTTTTTGAGTAAGTCCCTGATTGGTTTTGATTCACAATTGGAACCAGTAGATGTCACTGCGATCGATTCCTTGAATTTTATTTTTTCAGGGCAAGACAACTTCTGCCGAAACCGCTAGTATACAATAAATAATCGGCAGACAAACAGACAGACATATTGTATATCCCCAAGCTTAGCAAGTTACGCTTATGTTATGGCTAAGATACAAGAGCACACTTTGGGTCCATCCCAGTCACCCAGACCATAGTACCTAAATAACGGAATGTTCATTTAAGAATCAAACTTGGAGCGTTTGCGTTGCAGTAAACCAGGCCGGTAAAAGCTTAACCCACTGAACCCCAACGACCGTTTGAACAATCAAATGATGCTTTAATTGATCTCGAAAGCAGCCCATCTGTTGGGCAACAGTTAGTAAATAAGTAATGGATAAACATACCCATCAGGCGCCACCGATTTGACACGCACCGATTCTCAACTGCATCATCAATTGGGACAATATTCACAAGTCATGAATGAAAATGTCATCCGATTGAGTCCCGCATCATTATTAGAACAATCTGACAATAGGCAAATAGGCTGCAGGCCGCAGACCGTGGCGCTTTGTCGTCCGCCGCCGGCAGAGCGTGACGCGTCGCAGTAACGCTATACGCGGTATACTGTTGCGCCCCCATTTTGCTCTGCTGCTTCTAGCTTTAGTTGTTTAATTCTCGAATTACTGACACCTATTACGGAGTTGTTCCTTTATTCACTTCAAGTGGGCTGGTGGAAAATTTGATGCTTCCGTAAGCATTTTGGCCAAAACTTGTGTAATCGCCATGTCTGTCTACTTATGCACTAAGTCATCTAATTATGTTAAAGATGTCGTCTATGGGATAGTAAAACTGCGTACAAAATAAACAATCCGGAATATATAGCCAGTGACTTTGTTTCGTGCTCTCTACAAATAATATTTAAATTTATAACATTTTTTTTGTCTAATTAATATCTCTCGACATGGTCTTACAACGCGCTTGATGATTTTATAATTATTTTTTATTTGTTTTATACAGTCCACTTATATATAATACTAGTGGCCCTGGCAGACGTTTTCCTGCTCTGGAAAAATAAAAATCTAGGATCATTCATAAGCGACGGTAACGATCTTCCATCCGCCTTTGTGCCTGCTTCAGGCAATAAAAAGAATCTTTTTAGGATTCCGAAAACAAATGATAAAAGCAGTAGTCATCCGTTGTCTCTACTAAATCTTTCAATATGATGAGAAAGCAGCACCAACGCCCTCTGGTTAATAACAGAATTAAATGATTGAGATATTTTTTTCAAAAATACAATTTGTTTTTAGTTTGTTTAAGAGCAGTTAAAAGCGCCATAAAGCAACGCCACAATGAAACAGAAAATGAGCATTGCGCCATAACTCGAGATGCCCACAACCCGAGCCAAGCGACGGCCGGTAATCGAAGGCATTACACGGCGTTACGAGATAGGAATCTCTAAATTATCACATCATTACATACATACTCACATACATTTAATAATTTGTAGTAGATTATTGGAAACGACGCTGCGTTGCCTCGGACCATAGACGCATAAGACTATAGACGGAGCCTACTTAAAGAAGGCGTCAAATAAAGGCTGTTTTTATGACATGATAGTTACTACGTAACAATGAGATAGTCAATTAAAAAATATTGTACAGCATTTTGAGATGAAACTTCTTTAGAATCGTTGTTATTTGAAACTCGATAATACTTAATTAAAGAGATATTTAATAATAATATAATGTAAACACTACGCTCATAAACTTTTAAATTTCATAAATCTAATTGAAACTAAAGTATTTGTTTCCTATTTTAGTTATCGTAAGCCTCTCGCATCATTTGTTCAAAGTGAAACATGGAATCTGCATAATATTAAATAATTACTAAATGTAATATTTTGCATTAAAATATAAAATACTTGATGAACTTGGTAAAAATAATATTTAAAAAATTTTTCCTAATAACCCTGATTCTGTATTTATTTCGTTCTCTCGTAGGCTACTTTTCTAAGTTTCTCTTCTACCGTGTGTGAATTGCACACACAGTTTTTGTCTTTTAATGTAATCTTGTATTTTTTATCTGATTCTCCAATATTGTATCAAATGTATTATAATTTTCTTAAGTTTTGTATAATATCTAATATATATTATATTTAGTGGAAACTAGCTGATATGTGTATAAGTTATATATTTTGATATTGTATGTATGATTAATTTTTTTATTGCAGGAGTTCAGCAGACAGGCAGACGGCCCACTTGATGGAAAGCGGTTACCGTTGCCTATAGACATTTGCAACACCAAAGTAGCTACAAATGGAGAATGGATCCTGGTCACTACTGTCGGAACACAACTCAAGGTTGTTGTGGCAGAATACACTAGACCAGGGGTGGTAGCCATCCCGTCGGGTAAATGCCCTACCATCTGGTTGTGGGTTGTTCTGTCCCCTCCTACGACAGGCCGCCCCAACGCAGGCATTTGTATTCTTTCTCCGTTCCTGCACAGATAAATTGCAAAAAATTATTAATTATTAAAAATAAACATATTTATTGTATGTTTCCCAAATTAAGAATCGATTTCCATAATATAAGGCCCCCGATATGGAAATGTTATGAGGATGAATTATAATGCAATATAACGTAATATAATAAATTTAAAAAAATGAAATCAATCACTGTAAGATATGATCTCTTGAAATTAGAATGTCTTGTAACCGCTCTTAATCGGCCGCAGCATCATATTTAAAGACAATCGTATACAAGAAGTAAACTCCAGCCATGCGTCTGAGCTTATCCGCCACTAAGTTCCCGTTACGCACTGCGGCGCGATTGGCTTCCTGTCGCCGGCTTCACTCTCAGAGCGCGGGGTTCGGTCTACCTAGTTTGTCCCTCTGAGGTCACAACATACATACACCTAATAATTTGTAGTAGATTATTGGAAACACGGCGCTCCGTGGCTTCGGACGAATAAATCTCTCGCAGGCATTTTAATGATCCCAGATTACCCGAAATATACACGTCCGATGAGAATATATTTGGTCCCCGCGTGGAGCGAGAGCGGCGTTGCGCAACATCCTCGCAGGAATTCCCTTCGGCGTTGGGCATCATTCGAGCCGGAGACCACCGCGGGGCGGCGCTGCCGTCCGCCTAATCTATTGTCTCATTAGGTCTTTTAGAACATTTTTGTTCCTTCGTGATTTATTTGGAAACTGAATTTATCTGACCGGTAGACGATGTTGGGAGGCGGCGACTATAGTTATTATTTATGCACTATCACAAATATTATATCTTAATTTATATACCACTGGTGGTCGCCCGTCTTCCAAATTCCACCATAATGATTTGTTGTCAAAGACTATACTTCTATAATCACAGATTTTGCCAAGGCTGCAATGCTAATTTCACTTTAACAATAAACATGAGTGTGTGTGTCAAATACGTGGTTTTGTGTGTAGTTTTTTTATTGATTTAATGTATTTTAGAAAGAATACAATTCCCTGCATTAGGGCGACCTGTCGTAAAACATCTCACAGCCAGGTGGTAGGGTATTTGCCCGACTGGATGGCTACCACACCTGGTCCAGAGTATGCCACCATGACAACCTTGAGTTGTGTTCCGGCATTAGTAGCCAGCTTCCAGTCTGCCTTAAGAGAGCAGCAGCGCATTTGTAGCGCCTTTGGTGTTGCAAAAGTCCATAAGCGACGGTAACCGCTTTCCATCGGGGTGGACCATCTGCCTGTCTAATGAATTCATGCATAAACAAAAAAGAAACAATAAGCAGTACACGTGTGGTTTAAATTAAATTTTTAGTTAGTTTTTTCTTCATTCTTTCACCTCTATGCTATCGTATGACGACCTGAAAAGACATGACATAATATATAGTTTAAGTTAAAAAACATAATTTGACCAGTATTACATACACTAAAAATGTGTTGAAGATGGCGTTTAAGCTGTCCTGCGGCCTGTCTGTATGTCACGTCGGTAAGCTCAAAGCAGTAACGGCGCTGGCCGTCCGGAACCAAAGCGCACCATTTGTTTTATTGAACATCATCAATTAACGATACATACGGCCCGCTTAACCCGACCACAATTCAGTTGTAACAACCCCCCAAATAATTAATAGAAAGAGACTGAATGTCTCTATATAACCCCATAAGGATGATATAAATACATAAGAGCGGTGAGAATATAGATACTCTTAAATTTTTCACCCTTATAATTATTATAAGGAAAAATCTATTATAGCATTTCCTTTATTTAGATTGGCTGTGATAATATGTCTAGTGATAGGTATCCTACGTTGTGTGTATAAATATTGTAGTAACTCAGTTCTATGGTAATTTGTCTGGACAAGCAATTCATCCAAATATAAGAAGTTTATTTGTACCCAGTGTAAATAATTGATTGCGATTACCTATAGATTTACCAAACTACACTTGCCTACCTCTAACGAAAATTAAGAATAGTCTGTTTCCGCAGAGAATACATTCTTAAACCTAGGCATTTAAATGTATAACTATAATACATTATTTATAAGAATTTGATTTATTAGATTTTTATATTAGAATATTATGTGTATATAATATATATAGGTATTATATGTATAAGGTGTTTGTGAGATCTTAGCGGTGAAAAACTAAGAGTTTTATAAGAAGTATAAAATTAGTATAATAAAATATGGGAATTATGGAAAGTAATAAGTAGTAATATAATTATGGAAAGGGATTTATTTATTGAAGATTTAATAAAAAGGTATAATAAACCCAAAATGCCTTCCACCCGGGTCAAGAAGTGATCCCTCACAATCACTTTTTATTATACCTTCAGGATAGAAAGGAACTGATCGATGAACCAATCGCAAAAATTATATTCTTTAAATATTATGTGAGTCATTTAGGCCGATAATCCAGTTCGGTTATTGTGTGTGTGTGAGGCCAGAATAGGGTTTTGAGAGTGCCGAAGCAACTCACAAAAATACATAGCGTCCTTTCGGTACTCAGTATTACAATACTGCCCCCCGAGGCTATCTAGTATAAATAGGCTGTCTTTCTGTATATAGAATTTAGACGCCGAGTGATTGATAATATAGCACTCAGGTGGGAAGCACTTACTAGTCACGCATGTATTGATTTGAGATATAGGCCACGAAGACGAGCGTTTCGCCAAACGTTTCATATCAGCATTTAAATGACTAACAATAATTTGTTGAAAGTGCCAATATGCAGCTTTCAAAAATACATTGTGTACAAATCAGACGGTTCGGATATTTCGAACGTGCACTGCGAGTTACTATGCCTAGGCCAACAATCTATTATAGAATTATCGACCATAGATAGACAAGTAAAGCTGCATTAGCGCTCAAGCAGATACACCGCTGACGAACACAAGTATTATATAATTTATTTACGATATAAAATATTGGCTCATTTCCCAGTATGAGGATAGGAAAGGTATGACATGATACCATTGGCATAGCCTTACCTTTAAAGTGTTTTTAATTTAAGGAAATTAACTATCAATTGAAACAGTCATTTGGATCAGAGTTAATTCCAACGATAATCAACACAGAAAGGCAGGCATCCAGTGCCGACTGAATTTAACAGTTCATTGGTGAGTCATATCTACCTCAATACAGTTCAAGTCAAGCTAGACCAGACAGCAAGAGCCGTTTACTTAAGCAGACAAGACAGTTAGAGCACTGACTCGAAGCACTACCGGGTAACAACCCATTCCGTCGCATTTGTCTAATTGACATTTGCGAACGACCTATGTGTAAAACACAAACTGTGAATGAGGATGTTACGATAATAAATATCGTACCCACAGGTAGGCAAGAATCATGTACCGTAGCTACGATGTACAATTCTCAAGAACTAATCGAGCTATCTGTCCATTTTGTCAAGCACTGCCTTGCATCGAAATGACTAAACAAGAACTTGTATGTCAAAAATAGAATAAGTATGTGTAGTAATAAGTATGGGCTTTTAACCCTGATCCAAGTTAAACTGGTACGGATTTTGCTAATATTGTTATAAATGATAATACTTGTACACGTATATAGTATCTTGTATGGAACAAAAGATATTTATGTAAAGTACAAGGATTGAAATGTGAACTTCGATAATATAATCGTTGATATTATAAGTATTGAACATGTATATAATGTTTCGAGCTATAAAATCATTATATATTATCGTCATCAATTAAACGTTAAACCCAGTTACATTCGCTATTCTTGTTTTAAAGCCAGGGAACTCGCTATCAAAATAAGTATACTATAATTCGTATAATAACAAATAGTTTCGATAAATAACTAAGACTTATAACTCCGTATTCATCGCTTTATTAATGGCGCCCCATAGACTTATTAAGAGTTAGTGAACCAATATTATATATTTCGATCAAAGATATCGAAAATACGTATACCTGATCTCAGTGCTTCAAATAAATAGTCAACGTTATTTACCGCTGTGTAAATTGTTATAGAATATATTTTTAATACACCTAATACGGAATTATATTATGAAAATTACGCTCATTAAATAAGTTCGTGGATTTCAGTCGAACTCTATTTAGCCACCTATATAAAACAAACAACTATAAGCAATACGACTAACATGCAAGTCCTCGTCATGAAACGGGGAACCTATTACTCACGAAACCGCTACTAGTATTTCAGGACCTCGAAGGCTGGTATGCGCCTAACTAGAACCACTTCTAAACTATCGATCTCCGCACAGATCGGACTATCAGTTCGGAATACTAATTTCTTACACTGACACCTACATAATTCTATTACGCAAAATTATTTATCGGTTATTATTAATTAATTAATTAATTGAATTGACTCAAAACTGCTATTAATCTAGTGTTAATTTTATATCAAAATTTAAATAATAAATTACTACACTTCAACTTTGTTCGCGTAGCTCAACGGGAACCGGAGCTATATTTCGACCGCGTGATCCAGTATTAAAAGCCCGATGGATCTCAGACTTGACAGCGAGGCTTCGACCTCTGAACGACCGATGATACAACTGTCAAATCTTCTAGCAAAACCCGAGAATTTCACGTTTTGAAAGACAGTCTCAAATTCTTCACGAGAGTCCCTGTGTAAGTCTGTCTGAAAATCTGTCAGAGTCACCCCAAAAGTCTGTAAAAGTCTATACAGGAACCTTCGTGAATCCTCGTCTCAGAAAACTCTCCGCGAATCAACTTCCCGAAACGACTTCCAGGTCGACTTCCCGAAAACGGTCCCGGTCGTACTTCCTCTAAATGACCGTGTCCCAGGTTTTTATTCTCAAAAATCCTGCCACCACCACTTCCAATAACGGGGTGTTCCTTCATTATCTGGACCGCCCCCTTTCAGCGATCATTGATTGCTTACACATATTTGTAAAATAGACCTAATTAGCTTTAGTTTAAGGGTGTTCATTAAATATGATTGAGAAATTATCGATCAATTGATCTATGCTGCAAATGCAATTATGTGCCTTAACTACATTACTATAAGTTTCAGATCAAATTATACTTACATATTCCTCTCGTCATTTCTCTACGCGTTGACTATGTTTTAAAGTATTTAATTTAATTTTATTTTTCAATCTTATTATACAGATTCTTAGTTTTTATTTTTAAACTTGTAATGTTTCTTAGTTGTTTTCTATTGAGTACAAAAGCTAAAAGAGTACGTAAATGAATTATAATTTAAAGTTAAAAATCATAAGCATAGTGGATCCGTTACAATCGCCCCTGGTTATTTTTGAAGTTTACCGAAATAAAATAACCATAATATTTCAGACGGGAAGACAACTATTGTTTATGAATTTTTTAAAAGAACAGAAAAAAAAGTAAAGGCGTTCCTATTTTCTAACAAGAATAATAATCTACTTAATCAGTCAGTATCGAATTTCTTACTAGACTAATAATCTATCTTATTAAATAATTCCCACTACGTAACTAGTTTTATAACCTATCTTATTAGATAGTTCCCAATTTCTAACTTGAATAAAATATGTCTTATGAAACATTCCCATTCTCTCATTTGAATACCATAACCTATGTCATTAGATAATTATTACATACAAATAGTAAAATATTTACTAAGTATCGCAAGGGTATGATGTAATTATCTAATTGAAAGTATAAATAATCGTATGCGTGCAATGAAATAACCAGAATTGAAGACTTTAATGGATTCACATATCGTTGAAAAATAAATAAATTTTGATTCGAATGATCCTCCAGGAAGACGTTAGCTCATCCCTCTAGTCCTCTATGACATCACTGAGGTGCCCTCGCATCTCCAAGCTGATCCACGATTAAACTGATCCAAGACTTAATTTACTAAATTATTTAAAATCAATATGTTGAACCACCTAAGTCTCATGAATACACATATTATAGAAAAATACTAGATTTGCTTGAGATCAGCAACACGAATACCTGGATAACTGTCGAGTAATCATCCAGGGTTAATCGGATCCGTTAAACGTTAAGTTGTGAGTTCAACATTTAACGTCCCAGAAACTCAAAAGCCCGACCCTAAACTGAATTCTCAAAAGTCATCAAATATGTGTTTTCATGTCAAATTATTAGTTAATTCAGAACGACGTCATGCTTATAATTTATACATTTAGTATCGATAATGCTATTTGTCCACACTTATGTATCAAAAAGTGTTAAGACAAGTAAAGGAGTTGAAATAAATAACTCCATTGAAATTTAAAATAAAGTAATGTAGGTAAAAGAATAATACTTTAAGTTTCTCAAAGTCTAACTAGCTTGTCCAAGCAATTCGAATGATTGTTGTAAGACGTAATGCTTTAGTGTAATATTATAAAAATATATACCCATAAACATAAATAAATAAATAGAGTACATGATAAAGATCTAGACTACTATAATATAAACCTAAGACAGTACTAAGCCCTTCACTGACTAGAACAACCAAAGAACCCTTGAGATTAGGTAAACAAAACCCAAATAATTGAATTAGCTAAAATAATTTATATGAATAAATTATGTTGTTCCAACTCACTTTTATTAAACGCATAAACGACGCTACACGGCTCACGATTGATAATTAAATAGATATATTTTTTTTTATTAGTCATCGCATTACCAAAATATTATAATTACTCAACAATCCACTTATTGAAACATTATTTATAACTAAATTTTATCTTACGAGATACGCCCCATCTAGTTTTAAAAACATTTACCATATACATTTATTCTAAATACCTCTATTAACAGAAACTTTTATTAAAACAAGTATACTTCTAAACATTTTTGTTAAAAAATTTTAAACTTTTAAATATCTCTATCATTGTTTTATTGAGTAAACCGCACCGTAATATAATAAACCTTTGGTATTATTTTGGGAGAAGCCTGTCTATGACGTAATTATAAACTACTGTAGTCGCGTATGAATAAACGTATGATTAAATCGAATAAAATCCGCACCCGATGTCACCTATTCATAATTTTGATTAAAAAATAAAATAATTTGCATTATTTCACCGTTCTTTGTATAAATATTACATAGTTTATCTACTCTAATCATTGAACCATCTAGATACACGTGTTCCCCTTGAAGTCGTAGAATCGTCATACGTCAGAATGACTACGTAGGACACAGCCTAGTGCGCCCTTTTCTATACCAGATACGTCATTAAAATTAATAAAGGATTATATACTTATTTTATGGTATACGACGCCTTGTTGTATCTACAACGTAAACGGCCGTTTTATTGTAAACGGTGTTAATAAGTAAATCATTACTAACCTGCTATAAATGTCTAGGAGTTGACATAGAGTTGTCAAAATTAAGCTCTGCCAAGTAGAACCGGCTAATCCAGGAATCCGAGACCTAGCACTAAAATTAAAGCCCTGAAAATATAAGAGTCGTTCTTCGCCCCACTACAAACATCTCCAAGTGATTGACTACATTGACTGCGATATTAGTTATAAGAAATAATAATGCTACTTGTATAGGTTACATACGTACGATAATTAGTTTCAATTTGTTTAATAAAGTATCCATTCTTCAATATAATCTCGACCTACAATAAACTTATGTTCAAACCAGCGTGTATGTAGTAGTTATCTAAATCCAACTTCCCAAAGTGTCATAATAACCAAAAACTGTTAAACTTTTTGTTGTTTAAAACAAAGATATAATTATTATATTTTCTACCAATGTTTCTAATTACCGTACGACAAGTTAATGTATAAAATCAAAACCGAAAGTAATCAAAACGTGAAATACTATCGATTGAGAATTCAATTTGTTAAAGAGAACCCTAATGTTGAAATAGCAACGTTACTCTAAGTGTCAAGTCCCAAAAACCCAAACAATGTTTTGTTTGTTAACTAATGGCGCCCTTATGTTATCGATATGAATTTCAAGTATTCATAACTTTGAATAGCTAATTCATTAAAACAGTCAAACTCTTATTTTGACAAGAGGCTATAAATTGTACTTTCTCAAGTATAGCACTTCTATAAACACGTGTATAAAATTATCGCATGAGGCAACACGAGACCCGAGTTATTCATAATTGACAGGTCCTCAAGATGTTGAATTTTATTAGTTTTTCAAGAGGACTCTGTTCTTGCAATGTTATTTTAAATTTTTTAAATTATTACACTTAACGTGTTATACCATTATCGCATTTCTTAAAATGGTTCTCACATTGTATAACGGCCCTCAATATTGTTTATGTAACTTTTAAGTTATGTTCTCATATTTTAAAATATGTTTTAAGTAGACCATTATCGAAATATTTTAAGTGTACCCAATTGTGATACGAGTCTAAAATATGGTTTATTTAGTGTATTGGTTCCCATATTTTTTCTGTGTTTACGAAATTTATAGTACTATATTTTAACTTGTGAAATGACTCATAATTTTCAACGCTCATAATTATTTTAAGAGATTTGGTCAATTAGAAATCAAATTGCAAAATAGCAATGCTCACACCGTTTTGTTGTTTATTTATAGAACTCTCGATAGTGTTTAACCGTGAATTACGATCAATATGACTACATTGAAAAATTGCATTATAACAACTTTCAACTATGTTCATTGAATAACGGTTCATTTTATAACGGCATACCTAACAAGATATTAGTTTCTCTAAATCACCTTATTATAATTTGTCATATAGTTAAATATTCGATAAAGAGGTAAAAGTAAAGTAAGCAATTAAAATTAATTTTTAATCAATACCTTATTCGAAATTAATAATAAGTTCTGAAATCAATTTTATATAAGGTAATGTTATAAATTATATGATTCCGAATTTTTCTATCAGACTGCATTAGTCATCCTATATGCTCTAAAATACCATTTAAGTATATAGCAGGCATACCAGCTGTTTCACTAATTATTTTATTCCTATTCCTCAAATATTTTATAAAACCTGTCTAAAATAAATACAAAAAATAATATTCGTAGATGTTTGGCTATCTTTTGGTTTTTTATTTTTTATTTAAAAGAAAGTTATTCGAGAATTCATAAAACAACCATCAATTATTACATCCTACCAATCATGTGAAATAATAGGATATTGCAAAGCGGGATATCATAAAATCTATCTATTATGAACCTAGTGTTATAATGGTGTAATACCCTAGTATTTTCTAATCAATTAGTAGCAACTAGTACTAATCTTTGTGAACGAATTTGATGCTTTTTTTTTTAATTGTCAACAGTGACATAATCCACAATACTAAACTGTACAATATGGAAATACTCAATCTCTGAAATAAATGAATTATTATTATTATAATCTAAGAAACAAAATATAAACTTGCCTGATTTATTAACAATAGCATCCCTGTTTTGGCGTTGAGCGAAAGTCAGCGATCTAATAAAATATGTTTAATGCGTTTTCATCCATGTACGAAACCATTAATAAAACGATTAAATATGGGTATTTAGACTTCTTAGTAAGTGAAAACCTGTTCAGACAAATTTTGAATCCATTATCCACTTCACGAGCAACAAATTGTGTACATTAAAGTACACATTTTATTATAAACTTATTAATGATTACTTGTGCAAGACAATTTAATTCAGTTTATTATTAATTTTATCCATTTGACAATCCTGCTGTCACGGAACCAAATTGTAACAACCCCCCAAATAAATAATAGAAAGAGACTAAATGTCTCTATATAACCCCATAAGGATGATATAAATACATAAGAGCGGTGAGAATATAGATACTCTTAAATTTTTCACCCTTATAATTATTATAAGGAAAAATCTATTATAGCATTTCCTTTATTTAGATTGGCTGTGATAATATGTCTAGTGATAGGTATCCTACGTTGTGTGTATAAATATTGTAGTAACTCAGTTCTATGGTAATTTGTCTGGACAAGCAATTCATCCAAATATAAGAAGTTTATTTGTACCCAGTGTAAATAATTGATTGCGATTACCTATAGATTTACCAAACTACACTTGCCTACCTCTAACGAAAATTAAGAATAGTCTGTTTCCGCAGAGAATACATTCTTAAACCTAGGCATTTAAATGTATAACTATAATACATTATTTATAAGAATTTGATTTATTAGATTTTTATATTAGAATATTATGTGTATATAATATATATAGGTATTATATGTATAAGGTGTTTGTGAGATCTTAGCGGTGAAAAACTAAGAGTTTTATAAGAAGTATAAAATTAGTATAATAAAATATGGGAATTATGGAAAGTAATAAGTAGTAATATAATTATGGAAAGAGATTTATTTATTGAAGATTTAATAAAAAGGTATAATAAACCCAAAATGCCTTCCACCCGGGTCAAGAAGTGATCCCTCACAATCACTTTTTATTATACCTTCAGGATAGAAAGGAACTGATCGATGAACCAATCGCAAAAATTATATTCTTTAAATATTATGTGAGTCATTTAGGCCGATAATCCAGTTCGGTTATTGTGTGTGTGTGAGGCCAGAATAGGGTTTTGAGAGTGCCGAAGCAACTCACAAAAATACATAGCGTCCTTTCGGTACTCAGTATTACAATACTGCCCCCCGAGGCTATCTAGTATAAATAGGCTGTCTTTCTGTATATAGAATTTAGACGCCGAGTGATTGATAATATAGCACTCAGGTGGGAAGCACTTACTAGTCACGCATGTATTGATTTGAGATATAGGCCACGAAGACGAGCGTTTCGCCAAACGTTTCATATCAGCATTTAAATGACTAACAATAATTTGTTGAAAGTGCCAATATGCAGCTTTCAAAAATACATTGTGTACAAATCAGACGGTTCGGATATTTCGAACGTGCACTGCGAGTTACTATGCCTAGGCCAACAATCTATTATAGAATTATCGACCATAGATAGACAAGTAAAGCTGCATTAGCGCTCAAGCAGATACACCGCTGACGAACACAAGTATTATATAATTTATTTACGATATAAAATATTGGCTCATTTCCCAGTATGAGGATAGGAAAGGTATGACATGATACCATTGGCATAGCCTTACCTTTAAAGTGTTTTTAATTTAAGGAAATTAACTATCAATTGAAACAGTCATTTGGATCAGAGTTAATTCCAACGATAATCAACACAGAAAGGCAGGCATCCAGTGCCGACTGAATTTAACAGTTCATTGGTGAGTCATATCTACCTCAATACAGTTCAAGTCAAGCTAGACCAGACAGCAAGAGCCGTTTACTTAAGCAGACAAGACAGTTAGAGCACTGACTCGAAGCACTACCGGGTAACAACCCATTCCGTCGCATTTGTCTAATTGACATTTGCGAACGACCTATGTGTAAAACACAAACTGTGAATGAGGATGTTACGATAATAAATATCGTACCCACAGGTAGGCAAGAATCATGTACCGTAGCTACGATGTACAATTCTCAAGAACTAATCGAGCTATCTGTCCATTTTGTCAAGCACTGCCTTGCATCGAAATGACTAAACAAGAACTTGTATGTCAAAAATAGAATAAGTATGTGTAGTAATAAGTATGGGCTTTTAACCCTGATCCAAGTTAAACTGGTACGGATTTTGCTAATATTGTTATAAATGATAATACTTGTACACGTATATAGTATCTTGTATGGAACAAAAGATATTTATGTAAAGTACAAGGATTGAAATGTGAACTTCGATAATATAATCGTTGATATTATAAGTATTGAACATGTATATAATGTTTCGAGCTATAAAATCATTATATATTATCGTCATCAATTAAACGTTAAACCCAGTTACATTCGCTATTCTTGTTTTAAAGCCAGGGAACTCGCTATCAAAATAAGTATACTATAATTCGTATAATAACAAATAGTTTCGATAAATAACTAAGACTTATAACTCCGTATTCATCGCTTTATTAATGGCGCCCCATAGACTTATTAAGAGTTAGTGAACCAATATTATATATTTCGATCAAAGATATCGAAAATACGTATACCTGATCTCAGTGCTTCAAATAAATAGTCAACGTTATTTACCGCTGTGTAAATTGTTATAGAATATATTTTTAATACACCTAATACGGAATTATATTATGAAAATTACGCTCATTAAATAAGTTCGTGGATTTCAGTCGAACTCTATTTAGCCACCTATATAAAACAAACAACTATAAGCAATACGACTAACATGCAAGTCCTCGTCATGAAACGGGGAACCTATTACTCACGAAACCGCTACTAGTATTTCAGGACCTCGAAGGCTGGTATGCGCCTAACTAGAACCACTTCTAAACTATCGATCTCCGCACAGATCGGACTATCAGTTCGGAATACTAATTTCTTACACTGACACCTACATAATTCTATTACGCAAAATTATTTATCGGTTATTATTAATTAATTAATTAATTGAATTGACTCAAAACTGCTATTAATCTAGTGTTAATTTTATATCAAAATTTAAATAATAAATTACTACACTTCAACTTTGTTCGCGTAGCTCAACGGGAACCGGAGCTATATTTCGACCGCGTGATCCAGTATTAAAAGCCCGATGGATCTCAGACTTGACAGCGAGGCTTCGACCTCTGAACGACCGATGATACAACTGTCAAATCTTCTAGCAAAACCCGAGAATTTCACGTTTTGAAAGACAGTCTCAAATTCTTCACGAGAGTCCCTGTGTAAGTCTGTCTGAAAATCTGTCAGAGTCACCCCAAAAGTCTGTAAAAGTCTATACAGGAACCTTCGTGAATCCTCGTCTCAGAAAACTCTCCGCGAATCAACTTCCCGAAACGACTTCCAGGTCGACTTCCCGAAAACGGTCCCGGTCGTACTTCCTCTAAATGACCGTGTCCCAGGTTTTTATTCTCAAAAATCCTGCCACCACCACTTCCAATAACGGGGTGTTCCTTCATTATCTGGACCGCCCCCTTTCAGCGATCATTGATTGCTTACACATATTTGTAAAATAGACCTAATTAGCTTTAGTTTAAGGGTGTTCATTAAATATGATTGAGAAATTATCGATCAATTGATCTATGCTGCAAATGCAATTATGTGCCTTAACTACATTACTATAAGTTTCAGATCAAATTATACTTACATATTCCTCTCGTCATTTCTCTACGCGTTGACTATGTTTTAAAGTATTTAATTTAATTTTATTTTTCAATCTTATTATACAGATTCTTAGTTTTTATTTTTAAACTTGTAATGTTTCTTAGTTGTTTTCTATTGAGTACAAAAGCTAAAAGAGTACGTAAATGAATTATAATTTAAAGTTAAAAATCATAAGCATAGTGGATCCGTTACACAGTACATGACGCATTGTACAATTTTCTTCATCATCATTACATGTCTGTATATGATTATTCCTCATAAACCACGCAAAACATTTAATAAGCGGTATTCACCATCAGTTACATAATTTTTCACTGAAAGTTCATACATATTACATAAAAAAACTAATTAAGTTTTTACGTAAATAAAACCAAGAGCTTGGCTCGGGAATCTCTAGTGTACTTATATAAAAAATAATGTCAGCCCAAAAATGTCCCACTGCTGGGCTCGAGCTTCCCATTATAGTGGGAACGGGCAGTATACCCGTCACGCTTGGCCAAAGCGGCTTAGCAGGTTTAACACACCGGCTATCTCGATGTGTAGGTTACATCACGATGTTTTCCTCCACCATTGTTAGCACGTGGTAGTTGTAACAATATGCACATTAGATCAGAAAACTGACTAAGTGGTGCAAGCGTTCCGGCCAGGATCGAACCCATGCCCTTTCGCTTGGGACGCGTGCGCCACCCATTACACTACCAAGACTTTTTATATGAATATGTGTTTTATAATTTCTTGATCAAGATGTTTTCCAAAATTGTGTAATTTGAATCAATTATGCATCTAAACAAACTTGGCTCTTACATTTTTTTATTGACTTAAGAAGACAAACTGGTAGACGATGATTACCGTTGTCTATGAACGTTTGCAACACCAGAAGCGTTGCTAACGCATTGCCGGCCTTTAAGATAACTGGAACCTAACCACTGATACTGCTGATGGATTTACCAATTATTATTATTAGCTTCACAGAAACAATTCAACGTGTAGTTATACTTATTTTGTCACATTTTATTTACAATTGATGTAGTCGCAACAATTATACTATTTACCGCTAAAAATTGATGTAATTGGGATGGTTAGTGTAAAGGCTACAATTTCCTTGACAAGTAAAATATTGTAATATGTGTGATTGTGAATGTGAACTTGGGTCTCGACTTGTAAAGGTCGGAATTGCGGCAAACGTGTGAATTCGTCACTGAGAATCCCCCAGTCGTGAGATCCGTGTGTCACACGACGATACCTTAAGACCTCCCCGTTTGTGGAGTTTAATGGTAAATTAAAGATATCTGAAAGTGACCGGCGGAGGGACGTGTGCTCGCAATAAACACATGTTTATTTGTTGATAATACAAAGCACACTCATTTTGGATACTTAATTATTATTACTCATAAAATATACCATTAAAGCTCAATATAATAAAGTTTTTATTATGTCGTTTAGTTCTTTTAATATTTTAATTATTTAAATATTGTCGCATCCCATTTACCAAACACATCTTCGGTAAGGCGGCGAAAGCAGCTGAATCACTCAAGCGGCGTCAATATGCAATACTCGGTGAGAGTTATATGTTTGTGCCCTTTGCTGTCGGGACGCTTGGACCCACGGTCCTGAGGTCATGAGATTCTACCAATTTTTTTTAAAACTTCAGATAATCAGAGAGCTGATGCCTATCTCGATCCAACGAGTAGCCAGCCTTCTGGGAATACCCTTTGTCTTCGATGACCTAGACTCTAGTTATAGTCTAGGTTTATAGGTGGAATACAACACAACTAAGTTAAGATTTCTTCTGACTTATGACATTTAACAAGCAAACAAAACCAACTTCAAAAGTTGGTTCAACTAAAAAGCAAAAAAGTTAATATTTTCTACAATACCTTGAAAGTAAAATATAAAAAAACATCAACAAAAATGTGAAAAACAAAAAATATAGCTTTAGAACAAGATTTGTTGCAACACGACATATGTGCCTATAGTATTCGAGGGCTGCTCTTGATTTCCCTAAGATCCAACTCTCAAATCCTGACTGGTGACGATAATATCACCTCAGTGGTGTCTCCTTACGAATAAAAAAAACTGAAATTCTATCTACAATTGACGGAGAAATCTGACGTCTGAATTGACTTGATCCTTCGTCCATTTCTTTACCCTATTATTGATTGAAAATTGACATTACTACGTACGAATGAAGAGATAGTGAGATATTGGAACGCAGTAACGTTACGCTCTTGCTTTGATAATCAAAAATCAAATCTGTATGTTGATTTGCCAAGTGGTCGAGTGGTCGTCGCTTGTCGGCACTCGACGCCGAAGATGACAAGCCGAACGATGGAAATAAACGATATGTACATGTCTGATTAATTGTAGCACCTCGTCCGGAGTGAAGGTCAGCTTTCTCTGGAGATCAAGGCCCTTTGGCGAATCGAGGTCGCCGGCCACCCCGCTGCTTGGGCCTCATCATTATAGTACAACTAATCATATCCACTTTGGAATTTTGTAGGTCACGTATTTCTTGCTTATATTGATAAGTATATCAGTTAATGTAACAAATATTTCATAGATATAGGAGCTATTGTCCTGATACGAATTTGTGGGGGATCTGTAGGACGTAAATTCGGAAATGCCGTTGGAAAGATCACAAAGTTTATTAGAAGTACACGCGTAAACGTTCAAAACGTATAACAGAGAATCGTTATCACATAAATCGCGCAATGTTCGTCGTTATAAGATAATCGCTCCGAAAGTGCACAAGGTAACGCCTCGTTCGCAACCAGAACACGACTGGCACATTTCCCGACTGCCCGACCCTCATCCATTAGTAAATTAGACATAGCCTCCTAGTAACATGGCCCACTGGTTCTTGAAATAATTAAATAGTCAGATTAATGGCTTCCAAGAATTTGCATGAACACCAACAGATGAAAGAAGGTTTTATGACGCCTCACGGCAGCGTAAACAATAGATCACTCAAATTTAAAGGGGTAAATAAGACACCTGCAAAGGATTAGTGTCGGCTTGCAACAGTACATTTACATCATGTACTTCATGCTTTGTTTAAAAAAAATCTATTAGTATCCCTATTAATAAACATTATATTAAGTTTTTTTATTATTATTTATTGCTTTACAGAAACCTTCGCAATTCGTAGACTACTACGCACGTGTACGATTTTTCTTTACGTATGGAATCTTAAAAACTTACACCACCTACCTACCTACATACATAGAATACAATAATCATTACTAACTACACAAGCAAGAGCTGCGTGTCACGGAGAGGAACATATTGCGATGGACGTGTGGAGTCACGCTGAAAGACCGTGTCAGGAACTCCCGCATCTGCGGCAGTCTTGATGTCCGTGACATAGCAGACAAACTGCAAGAGAGTCGCTTACGCTGGTGCGGTTACGTTTTACGGAGACCGGCTAATTATGTGGGGGGCAAATGTCTAGCCTTGCCTCCTCCGCCAGGGAAATACTGGCTTAACGTTGTGAAGGATGACCTGCTTACCTATGATATCAAATCGAAGAATGCTGAAGACCGCGCGAAATGGTGAAGAAAAAGTAGTAAAACAGACCCAGGGCGTTGGAACGAACGCTCCGAGCGCATCCGGGATGGATAACATTGATTATTACTAATTAGTTAGGTTAAAAGTGTTCTTCTTTGTATTGTAATAAATATGTTTATACATAAATATTTGCCTACAATAATTCAACATGCAGTCCCACGCATTCCCCGCGGCACCAATTAATTGGTGATTTATCCCCTCTCCCATCGCGGAAGGCTTTGTTTGTTTGTCCGCTTCCACAAACACGGCGCGCTTATTTATAGCATACGAGTGCCGGTGTCGTTCATCATTTCACAAATTGGGCCTATCGTTTGACAGAATTTGCCGAGTTATTTTTTACGACGTGATCATATATTTATTACTGGATTAGATTACTACAGCCAGCAGTCTACACGGGTGGCCTATGACGGACAGTTTGCAATAGTCACAAGGAGTGGATATATTTGTCGTGAATAAATACTGCTTTATAGTCGCAAGTACACTTGGAGGGCAATTGCTGCTCGACACCTGAAAGGCGGGAATGGAACACTTGTAGTTGCTCTGATATTTTTGTGTATTGCTGTTTTTAATATTGGAATTGTAATAATTCTAGTATAATAAACTTTGATTATAATGTTTCTTATTATTATTTTGTTATTCTCGTTCCTTTGCTGTTGTTGTTGTTGATTACATATAGATACTGCCAACCAAATACTGAAATAGTTTCTTAATTTTTTTGTTTATTGCATGATTTTAGCTTGCAGGAAGACGACCCGCTTGATGGAAAGCGGTTACCATCGCCTATGGATATTTGCAAAACTAAAGGTTCTACAAATGCGCTGCTGCTTTCGCTGGAACACAACTTAAGGTTGTTATGGCGTCATACTCTCGACCATAGGTGGTAGCCATCCCGACGGGCAAATGACCTACCACCTGGCTGTGGGTTGTTCTGTTGCCTCTTATCGCGGCCACTCGGCTCGACAAAATGAACGGACGGACGACAAAAAATCGTTACTATAACATAAACAATTAATTTAAATGAGAAATTTCACACAGCTCTTATTTCATCGTACATTAGTAGGTCTTTCGTTGGAAATGGAACAGTCCCTCCAACAGACCCGGGGGGTGTCCTAGTTTCTTAACAGAAACCACTTCGACTAGTGTCGATCCATTAACCGCACTTGTGATCATTGGCTAACTGGCAATGGCCCGGAGACATCATATTTCCCGACACGACGTCGACGAGGAAACAAGATTCAATTTCAGATACAAAACGAGTCGATATCAATAATTCTAAATCATTGTGCAGTACCAATGTTATTCTGAGTATTAGATCTATACCTGCGAAGTTACTGTCTTGTTAAGCTGGCGATATTCAACTGTAATTGTCAATGTGTTTTTATTCCTTGATATAAAAATCTGTATTGCTTTTAATAGTAGATAATTTATATCTCTGCTCTAAATTAAACAAACATATTTTCGCTTGGATAAAGTCACTCTCTTTCTTGTTCTCCGAATTTTCCTTTAATTATAAGCTACTAATTAACTGACTCGGGATTATGAACTTATTTTGGGTCATATTGTGGCGGCTCAGTGGTCTTGCGTCTCAAATTACGAGACCTGGCAATTTAACTGACGGGTCAAACCCGCAAACCGCCTTGGACGGTAGCTATTGGGATTGAATCCAGTAGTGGGCTTGAATTTTTGGCTAGTTTCTATATGTTACCGATTACAAATCAATTGCCTTACAATCCACTCCAAACAATTAAAGTAAAAATTCAACCGATGGTAAGGCAAGTGGAGGAATACTAAGATACAGGATCTGGTCATAATGGGCAGTTGTTATCAAAAAGCTTTTGCTATCAATAAATGAACACGCGAAGCAAAAACTTTGTACTCTTTTTACGAAAATTGCGGGGTCGGAGGAGTATCAAATTTTACACACCTTAGTTTATGTAGAGAAGGAGCGCAGAATGCTTGTTTTTAATTACGCATAAACACATTGAATCAATAATAACAACATTACACACACACGCCTATATACTCTTTTGTTTAACAGTGTAGCCTTGCCGAAATCTGTGATTATAGAAGTATGGTCTGTGACAACGGAACCTTAATAATGTTCAAAGTTATAATTTAAATTAATTAGTATGGTCGAATTTCGACCACTGGGCGACCACTAGTATTAATAAGTTTAATAGCAGCGATGAACTTCTCTCGGAAAATGGGATAATTACATGATTGATCCGAGTTGCGGAGTCTATCAATAAATCATTGGAATAATTGTGCTCGGGGAGTGGCGTTATTGATCGACACATGTGTAATGATATGCACATTAGCTTCAGATAAAATGTAAAAGGTTTAGAAAGTGTAATATTAGTAGAATGGGGCCCGCCGCGGGCGTCGCCTCGTTGTCAGCCATATACTCGTACGCACCTCATATCTAAACGGGAATTAAACCAATATACCGCTCTGATATAGAGTGTTTCACACTGACGCCGAAGCAGCGATTCAGTCGCTGCTAGTGTTCCATGACCTTACACAGCTCATTGGTCCACCTATACTACAAGGTATATTTTTATTACTTGAATTTAGCACTTCATCACATGGAAAGAAGCTACCCTCGCCTACTAATGTGCTGCCCCTCTCTAAAGGGCGACTAGAAGAATGATGCTGGATCACAATTAAAGGTTGTTATGGTGGTATGCTCTAGAGCAGGGGTGATAGCCATCCAAATGGGTAAATACTTTCCCATCTCACTGTGAGTTGTTTTGTTATTAGATAGCTAGCTACTGTTGTATATTGAAGATGGGGTGGGGGGTGGGTGGGGGAAACACCAATGACAGAACAAAATGGAGTCGAATAATGAATGAAATATGAATGATTATGACAAAACAGCTACTACCATATTGTATATTGGCATGTGTCAGCGAAACCTCGCGTTACGTTGGTAATGACAACTTTGATAGTGAATTGTAACAACTGCACTAAAAAAGGCGTACTCATCTGAGAAGGAAAGAAACGTTCTCACACACAAAGTATATAAAGTTAATAGTTAATTAAGCATATTTTTAGACTCGCATTCGCATATTGCTGTGCCGAAAAACACACACAAATCGTCGTCGAAAGTAGTCTAAATGCTGACCCGCGATATAAGGCAGTTCTCTGGTGAGTTTCATTTAAATCCGTTTAGTAGTTTTAACGTGATAACAGTCAGGCCAACAGACAGACAAAAATGGTGAAAGTTGTATTTTCGAAATCTACTGATCCAAACCAAACGCCCTGATTTATTTCTCATTTTAAACCGAGTTCACAAAAGGGCCTATATATTGTTTATGTATGTTCATTAATTTTTTCTATGCTGATTTTGGTGATTCTTTTTGCGTTCGATTCAGTACAGCTTCGAGATTTTTTTTATAAATTTCATTGCTATTGGATATTGGACCATATATGGAACATGAAAGTGAAAAACAAAAAAAAAACTACGAAAAATCCGACTCCAGTAAGTAGAAAGCAACTTTAAGATATTGCAAAAAATATGTTTTTTTTAGTTACTCTTGAAGTTAGTTTTTTGTTCTAGAATGTTTTTGAATTAACATACATTAATTGTAGGTAATAAATATGGATAATTGAAATTGTGAAGCGAGGGAACTGCGTTAATACGAAAGCGCGACAGCCGTCACCCTCCCACATACAAAGTCGCAACTCGCGGCGCTGCGGAGTGGAGAAAGCAAACCAATAACAAATCAACTGTAATTAACATTATTACTAATCATTAAAGAATTTGTTTGTTTGTCGCAACATGCAAATCAACGTGTCGTCAAACACGGAAACACGCCCACGTTTATATTTGCTCCGCTCTAACATTTATTTATAATTGTAAAAGCATATATGCTTGTTTATTTAACAGACTTCCTCAATTGGAAGCAACAAATATTATAATCTTTTATCATGGTAACAGAATTTCCTCTATGTTATCGTATGTAACCACGCTCTCACAGAATATGAGCGTGAAGCGATCGACCTTGAGCGTATCGTGTTTCGTGCGAAGAGGGAAAGATCCAATGGCCCACTTCCCCCTTTCCCGATCCAACTCTTCCACATCCTTTTTATCCCATCCTGAAGGCTGGTAGCGCGTTGGCTTCGTCCCTGGCGTTGTAAACGCCTATAGGCGACAGTGACCACTTACCATGAGCTAAAGCGTCTGCCAATTGTCCAACTTCGCAATAATAATAAAAATATGGGTGTGTGCCATTCACACACAAACAAAAACAAAAAGTAACCTACGAGAGAATGAGATAAATATAGAATACTAGCTGTCCCGGCAGACGTCATCCTGCCCGGTAAAAAATAGGGTTGAAAATTTAGGGTTGTATGTATCTTTTAATGCTGTATCATAAAAAAATAGAAATTAAAAATTTTGTCTAAAAAATAAATTAAAAAAATTAGGGGTGGACTACCCCTAACATTTAGGGGGGTGAAAAATAGATGTTGGCCGATTCTCAGACCTACCCAATATGCATACAAAATTTCATGAGAATCGGTCAAGCCGTTTCGGAGGAGTATGGCAACGAAAACTGTGACACGAGAATTTTATATATTAGATAATAGTCCTGTCATTAGGATAATTATACAATATTTTGCACCTATTTTAAATTGCAGTCCAGATTCTTATGTTACTCATGTAATCTTTTAATTGCTTGTTGTAATTTGTTTTGTACATCAATATATTTAAAAGAAATATATTGTATGTCCACAACTCTATGGCGTTTAAAATGCATGTTTTCCTTCGATGCGACAACGGCTAACATGGCGCAGTACATTCTCTCGGCAAAAAAAGAGCCCGTAGCGAAGTAAAAACTCGTTTTACTCGTCGTCCGGTTCATTAATACGAATGTGGCAACACCGGCAATTAACAGGCACCTGTGACAGACAGACAGACAGAGCGACAATTGACACCGCGCCCACGAACGCACGCCTCGCTGAAATCCACGGCGACAATTACAGCGCACGAGAAAGTAAGTGATAATGAGGGAGGCAGCGAATTTGGGATGGCGGCACTCTTTCATTTTGTATAATACCCGGCCATAAAGACTGACCTATTTTTATCTTCTACTAGAAAACTATCTTTGAACGTTCAAGTAACTAAACACGGACATAACAATTATGCATACGCAAGGGCCCTTAAACTACTTGTCCAATTTGATGAATTGAGATTTTCAGTTAAACATATTATTACGACCTGAACGCCGACAAAAGACAAATTCACACCTGCATACCTGTAGACATTTTATTACCTTTTCGGCATTTGGACTTCTTTTCTTTACTCTGTGTTTAACATTTGTAATTAGAAAAACAGCCCATTGTGTATTGTAATCTTTTATGGTAGTCATTAGCCAGGTGTGATTCTAAGAAATGCAGTCCACGCGGCCGAGCAGACATATTATATTTGTGGAGAATAAAGCAAAGCCCTAATGGACAGATCGGCAGTCCAGCGATAACCACAAGCGAAGCAAGACTTGTGTACATTCGGTAATCTATTTAGCGACGGACTTTGCCCGTGTTATTGAAGCGTGCATTACGTTTGGACTGGTTGTGTTTAGTTATATTTGTACCTGTGTTATACGTGTTTGTATAGTTACAATAAACTCTATCGTAATTCTTACGGCATTTTAATTCGAGTTCTGCAACTCGTAATAATATCTTATAGTTATAAAAAAAATTACAACAATAAAGAAACCGACTTCAAGAGAAACGAAAAGGTAGTAAACATTTCTACAACATTTTGAAGTGACCAGGTTCCAGCTTCCCTTAAGAGAGCAGCAGCACATTTGTAGCACTTTTGATGTTGCAAATGTCCATAGGCGATTGTAACCGCTTTCCATCAAGTGGGCCGTCTGCCTATCCGCTGAACTTGAAAAAAAATCTTGAATCAATCAGTCAATGTCAAGCAAAACATAAAATTTACTCTCTTTTTTCATCTTTTTTATGTATGTTCACCGATTACTCCGTGATTTATGATCCGATTTACGTGGTTCTTTTTTTGTTCGACGCGGAATAGATTCCAATTGGTCCCCTAAATTTGTCATAGTTTGGCCCAGTAGTTTTCATTTTACGGACATTCTTTTGTTCACGTTTCTTGGGACCTATATTTTTTAAGAAGCGCGGCACCATTCGTAGGTCCACCCATACATAGCTAGACACTAAAAAGTAACAAATAAAAACTTCGTTTAAAAAAACCGACTTCAGAAGCTAAAAAACTAAAATGTGTAAAATAACTTATTTCTAAAGCTATTATTATTAATATATATTATCTAAAGTATCTTGAAGTCGGCGCTTAGTCATTTTCAAAATAAAGTATTTTTTATATTTTACTTTGCACGGACTTCAAGATGTTTTAGATAATATATATTAATAATAATAGCTTTAGAAATAAGTTATTTTACACATTTTAGTTATTTAGCTTTTGAAGTCGGTTTTTTTAAACGAAGCTTTTCATTTTACAGTTTTTGTTACCTATGTACTTGGAACCGAATACAAGATGTTAAGTATTAAGTTTTGCTTTTTAGTTGCACTTGACGTTTTTATTTTTCACTTTTAATTTACGTACATGGTATTCAATTACAATTAAGCTTGTATGAAACTGCCCTGAAGCTGCACTGAGTCCAAAGCAATAAAAATGATCAACATCGGTTCAGAAAGCTGAAAAACTGCTAAAATTACAAATTGTAAGTAATTTTCTGTTATATCTTTGGAATGCAATGTCCAATAGCAATAATATTTATATCGAACTGCTTTGAAGCTTTATTTAATCTAAAGCAAAAAGAATCATCTACCTACAGTAATGCCTGAATATACATAAAACATTGAGAACCTCCACCTTTTTCAAGGTGGTTAAAAACTGGGGAAGTTTGTACCCGCTACGGAACTCTTTCCTGTAAATCGACACGGACTTGACTGATTATTTAAGTTTTATTTTTTTATTATTAATATTTATTTATGCAATACTTATAGCTTAGTGACATTTTGTTCGAAGTCAGCCAATGGATATGTCATAAAAAGACAGTCGATTCGCGAGTGAGTCACTCGTCACGTCAGAATCACGCTAATTACGAGCGAGAGACTACTGGCATTGTGTCGAACACGATGATGGTTCATTGTCGCCTGACCGTAGTTCCGCTGCGCTATTTATGGCCTTTACGCATTTCCATGGGAACTTTATTTATTCACTTTGCGACAATTTGTATTTTGAGCCTTACGAAAGTAACCACGTTTCTTTATAGTTATCGTTTTAACGCTAAATACGGATTATAATTTCATTTTTGCTTTAAAGCCTGTGTTCAAGATTTCTACCGGTTCTCTTTGATTTCGTCTGGTCTTTGGTCTTTGACAGCCTTCATTGTAACATACTTCTCTCATTTAAAATAGTCTTAATTAAAAAGTAAGCCTAAGAAAAAACACTTAACGAAAGTAAATTTCCTTGTTCCTTAGTAATAGTCTTGGGTTTAAATAGTTTTTAAATTAGTATTAAATGAAATTCGCCGGATATAATTCATAAACAAACAGAACCATAAGGAATACGCAGTCTATATTTTATTGCTAATTATCTAACGCCTAAAATAATACTAATAGCGTTTATGCTACTGCCAATAGTAATATTGTAATTACATCAGGCGCAACACCGTGTAATCAAGGCTGGAGGACACAACATGTTCATTGTCTTAGTACAGTACTATACCTAATGATGCATCAGCTTAGAGGCTAGCCTAGACTACGTTACATATTGTACTAAATTTGTGACCAAATCATGATGGTCATGCATTCTACTGTTCCTCTTTTATAATTTAAATGTATTAGTCTGTTGGTTTGAGTTGATAGCCCTCTCTCTACAGCTGATTCTTATTGGTTAATGCTACCTTATCTATCTTACATGTCTATTCTAGGTTAGCGAAGGATACATATTGAAACTACTCGGCAGCCATGATCTGAAAAAGGAGTTTATTTCGTCCGCAAGGATTTTTGCCCGTAGTATATTTATCTCGTGTTATACGCGAGTTAAGGGAATTTATTGGTTTAACCAATAAAACCTTAATAAGGTTAAGCTCGAAAAGTAAGCGGTTCGTAGGCAGTTTTCTGACTTAATTTGTTTATTGTTACAATGATACGTGCTCACGGTGAAGACTGCTCTCGAGATAACCGATGTTTGGAACCCACCGAGCCGCCTTGGACAGGCGTGGCGAGTGTTCCTCTAAGAAATTGGGTGGCTCGTAGTCGTAGCTGACTGTTATGGTTTATTTATGATTTAAGAGTGAAGGTCGTTCGGTTGCAGAGGCGGGTGGGGCGGCGGCGTGCCGCTGGGCGCGCACCTGGTGTGCGCGAAGGCGCCCGGCCTCACGGACAAGCAGCGCGCTATGTGCCGCGCCTCGCCGCCCGCCATCGCCGCCATCGGCGACGGACTCAGGTTGGCCATTGTCACACATGCATCGCTCATCGTCGTCGTCAATTCAACAGAGAGGCAGACGGCCCACCTGATGGAAAGCACTTACCATCGCCTACGAACATTTGCTGCTGCCGGAACACAACTAAGGTTGTTATGGCAGCATACTCTAAACCAGTTAGCTAGTTTTGTCGCCTCTTACGGCCGCCTGGCCGCAGGAAATTGTATTCTTTCTCCATTTCTGCACGGATACATTTTGCAATCCTTCGTTGTATTTGCATTTACTTTATCACAATTTTACTGAATAACTGTATAAAACCAAAACTACTACTTTTCTGTCACATTTCATCCACGTAGTATCGGTAGTTTCTGAGAAGACAGACTGTTGCGTTACATACATATACAGACAGCGTACCGTGTGCATGCATTAAAAAAAGTTATATGTTTATTTTATTTTTTGCATTTTTGTTCTCATTTAAACCCGCAATGTTGCCAACCCTAATAAAACAATAAGAACATTAAAAAATTTATGCCATAATACATTTGCAATGGAAAGTAAATGCAAAATTTAATATAATATAATCAAGTATGAACATCTACTTATTCTATTCACTTTCCTTGCCATCGATTGAATTTCGACATTACCTGTGTGGAGCTTATGTCAAATTTTAACCGATATTAAGTCAAATGAGCAGTCGGTAAGATATAGGAACCGGCCATAAAAACCAGCCAGCTCCGACTATCACCTGCCGCTGTTACGGCACTCTCGCAGCGTTTCCGGCACGTCGAAGTGCTTATAGCTTCAAAAGCTTTGTATGATCACAGAATGGCGTACGCGGAGTGCCGAGCGCAGCTGAGCGGGAGAAGGTGGAACTGCACAGGTGTTGGCGATGGGAACCATTTCGGCCATGTCATGCCACTCGGTGAGTGCAATATAATCATAACAACTCATAAACCTCAAATGCTGGGCCCAAGACTCCCATTCAGTATACCCTTCACACTCGCCCGAGGCGGATTTGCGGGTTTGACACATCCGTTATCTCGATATACATTCTTCAACATAATGTTTTCTTTAACAGTAAGCACGAGGTAATTGTAACACTACTAACATTGGATCAGGAAACTGTCTAATGGTCCGTTCCTATATATTCGCAAGCGTTCATAATTTTGTCTTACTGTCGATTAAAATGCTCAAATTAAAAATTCAGCTAATGGTAAGGCAAGTGAATGAATACTAAGATGTAGGAACCGGCCAAAAGATGTACCTGCTCTCGGCCAGGATTCAAATCCTGAATTTCACACCTATTGGGTTCGTGGTTCGTCGGTTGGCTCGTGTCCCAACGAGTGACGCTAAGCACAATGTTTCTATTTGAATGCGTGTTGGAGAGTAAGCGTACCGAAATTTAAAAAGAAAACAAAAGCCAAGGTAGTAAATGACGTTGTGTCCACACGCGGCCATTGCTGTATTTCACGCCAATTAAGCAAATCAATGTTTCTTTTAAGGTTTATTGGGCAACGTGTTAATTAGGCAATAGTCCCAATAAAGCGTCTGGAGCTTAAAATAATTTAACTGCCAACAGAGCAATGCAGCTGAATTTATTGCTATCAAATCAAAATGTCTCGGTTGTCTGACGAATCGATGTCTTGTATTACAACAACCATAAATTGCTTCTTAAATTATGTTGTCTGTTTCGTATTGAAAGCGGACCTTGTCTTTACAATACGCTTATCAATACAATTAAACTTGTAATAAAAAATAAAAAAGTTTTGTAGCTATTTTGGCATCGTTTTCCAAGTTCCCCGAACATTGCGACAGACAAACGCCATAGTCCCCATATTCCCAGACCCCTAGTGCCACTAGCAGTTCACCCCGATAGCCCGGTACTTTTTGTTCTCATTTCCCACAATAGTTCATTACTATATGAGTCGACAGGGATAATCGCCGGTTAGTGGTCACGCCACATTTACTTTAAATTTGTCAAGGGGCCTTTACGTGTTGGCCTTCCCATGGCCCACGCAAACCCTCCATAAGCCCGAGCCATTTTTATGGCCCGCGGTCTTGAAAGACATACAGATAATTATAAAAAAAACACAATGTAATTTAGTACAAAAAACTAAGTACAAGGATTGGATGTATAGGCACGCTTTAATAAACCTCCAGCCAAGAACTAGCTCGCATATTATTATGCAATTACATTATATTTAGTATCCATTTATAAAAGTTAATTTACAATGCTATAATACCCAACTAAAATAACCACTTAAGTTGGGACTGGAGTAAGTACACTTAACACTAGAGCGGCAGCTATATTACTTTATTTCTTTGAGCATAATAATCATTATTAGTCTTATGGAATAATGGATTTGTCAACAACAGTATTCCAATCTGTTTGTTGACAAATCCAAAAATTTCTACTACGCCTAAGTTCTTTACTACAGAAGTAAACAATAACATAATATTGTTAGATATTAGTCATATGGCGTCCTCAGTCACGCGATTTAAGCAAATTCGAGCGCTGAAAATAAAATTTAAGATAAGATTACGAAATAACTGCGTAGAATTTTTAAGAAGCAAATAATTCGCGAAAACAAAATAGTAAACGGTTATTAATAGATCAAGGGCGATGTACAATTGACAGTGAAGCTAGCTGCGACAGTTGACAATTTGATGTGACAGACAATAATGCCAATCTGACCACAAAAAACCACAGATACTAGAAAGTGTACGATTTTTGGCGTCGAATCGTATGCATGATGTGCTATGTAAATCTACCTTGTTGAAACAGATTAATTATATTGCGTTTTTATTTCGATTTTAACTAAAATTGACGCTATCTATGAGTGTAGGCATAGGATTCCAGGTTTTATTTGTGTTATTGTAAATTTATAAACAAACTTTGCCTTATTTAATAAGCTCTGTGTATTCTTATATCTATATATATATCTTGGGGGATAATTTTATTACATATTTTTGTAGCCACTCGAGAAGCAGCGTTCACATACGCAATAACTTCGGCAGGAGTTACACATGCTTTGAGTGCGGCGTGTGCCAGGGGAGACCTTCCAGCCTGCGGGTGCACTTCTAACAGGTATAACGATACACTCCAACCCACGATTATGTTAGAGCTCTTCTCACGACTTTACTTACATCCGTCATGAAATTACCTTGCGATTAAACTGCCATCTTGTGGAATTTAAAAAAGTCTGAAATCAGCTCCTACATGCAAAGAATTTCATGATATAGTGCTCCCAATTTATTTGTGAAATGAAGACCGTCGCTGAGTTCGCTCC